>WNWK01011863.1:0-62445 GCA_009830355.1 Cherax destructor | reverse complement strand
AAAACAGAGCATTAGGCATTCTGACTGGATGCTGCTGCATTCATTTGTTTGCATTTTGTTTAGAGCAATTTTAGATGTGTTTGTGTTAGGTTAATGAGCCAAGCAGAGCTTATGTACTTCGTTTTTATTATACACATAGAGAAATGGTGTACCAGTAGGGGTTCCAGGCACTTGGAGAATGGGAAGCAGTCATGTTTGATTCAAATAGGGGTAGCTCCAGTTCCTGGGATCAGTAGCTCTTTAACTGTGTGAAAGCATTCCCTTGGAAAAGTTAATATAAACGAAATTTCATAATGCAATTTCTGTATAGTGAGGATTGACTAAGTAAGTCTAGTTGAAAAATTTTCAGTGTTTAATTATAGTATTAATTTGATTTAACAGGGAATGTGTGGGAAGCTGTCCAGAGGGAACCTATGGTTCAGAGGAGCGGGACTGCTTGAGCTGCCATGCATCGTGTGCAATGTGCAGTGGCCCAGCACAGAATCAGTGCTTGGCTTGCCGTATTGGCTTCCTTTATGTTCTTCATCTTGGTCTTTGTGCTGAGAACTGTCCTCAGGGATACTATGCAGGTGATTCCCTTTTTTGTAATAATTTTTTAAGACATTACATTAGTTACTACAAGTATTACAGTAATTTCTTAAACCTGAATATAGTAAGCCTGTACAGTCAACCCCCGGTGCTCGACGGCGTCGGAGGTCGTCCAAATCGGTGTTCGACAGTTTTTTTACGAGAATTTTGGCTCGGTATTAGGCAATCTGCTCGGAGTTGGACGAATTGGCTATTCGTCCCGGACGAGTACTCATTGGCCCAGCTGGGCCCGGGCACTCCACAGAGCGTCAGTGCTATTGTTTACAAGCGAGAGCGACCACCACCCATGCATTCATACCAGTATATTGTCATTATTCCATTGTTTATAGTGCTTGCAACTGCTAAATAAGCCACCATGGGCCCCAAGAAAGCTCCTAGTGCCAAGCCTGTGGTAAAGAGTGTTGCAGGGAGTGTAGCATTCATGCAGGGAGTGTAGCATTCATGCAGGGAGTGTAGCATTCATGCAGGGAGTGTAGCATTCATGCAGGGAGTGTAGCATTCATGCAGGGAGTGTAGCATTCATGCAGGGAGTGTAGCATTCATGCAGGGAGTGTAGCATTCATGCAGGGAGTGTAGCATTCATGCAGGGAGTGTAGCATTCATGCAGGGAGTGTAGCATTCATGCAGGGAGTGTAGCATTCATGCAGGGAGTGTAGCATTCATGCAGGGAGTGTAGCATTCATGCAGGGAGTGTAGCATTCATGCAGGGAGTGTAGCATTCATGCAGGGAGTGTAGCATTCATGCAGGGAGTGTAGCATTCATGCAGGGAGTGTAGCATTCATGCAGGGAGTGTAGCATTCATGCAGGGAGTGTAGCATTCATGCAGGGAGTGTAGCATTCATGCAGGGAGTGTAGCATTCATGCAGGGAGTGTAGCATTCATGCAGGGAGTGTAGCATTCATGCAGGGAGTGTAGCATTCATGCAGGGAGTGTAGCATTCATGCAGGGAGTGAAGCATTCATGCAGGGAGTGAAGCATTCATGCAGGGAGTGTAGCATTCATGCAGGGACTGTAGCATTCATGCAGGGACTGTAGCATTCATGCAGGGACTGTAGCATTCATGCAGGGACTGTAGCATTCATGCAGGGACTGTAGCATTCATGCAGGGACTGTAGCATTCATGCAGGGAGTGTAACATTCATGCAGGGAGTGTAGCATTCATGCTGGGAGTGTAGCATTCAAAGAAAAAGGCCAGTAACCCCAGAAAAGAACTTGCCACCTGCAGTGTTAATGAAAGGGGATTCCCTTCCATCTTCTCCCCTCCTCCCGTCTTCCACACATCAACAAATCTTCAATAAATGTAAGTGACATGTTATTGTACTATTATTTCTTAATTTTTCATAAAATTGTGTATAATTTAAAGTCAAAAAGTTCAAAAAAATATTTTATTTTAATACTTTTGGATGTCTGAAACGGATTAATTTTTTTTTATTATTTTTATTAACACATTGGCCGATTCCCACCAAGGCAGGGTGACCCGAAAAAGAAAAACTTTCATCATCATTCACTCCATCACTGTCTTGCCAGAGGGGTGCTTTACATTACAGTTATAAAACTGCAACATTAACACCCCTCCTTCAGAGTGCAGACACTGTACTTCCCATCTCCAGGACTCAAGTCCGGCCTGCCGGTTTCCCTGAATCCCTTCATAAATGTTACTTTGCTCACACTCCAACAGCACGTCAAGTATTAAAAACCATTTGTCTCCATTCACTCCTATCAGATACGCTCACACATGCTTGCTGGAAGTCCAAGCCCCTCGCACACAAAACTTCCTTTACCTCTTCCCTCCAACCTTTCCTAGGCCGACCCCTACCCCGCCTTCCCTCCACTACAGATTTATACACTCGAAGTTATTCTGTCTCGTTCCATTCTCTCTACATGTCCGAACCACCTCAACAACCCCTCCTCAGCTCTCTGGATAATAGTTTTGGTAATCCGCCACCTCCTCCTAATTTCCAAACTCCGAATTCTCTGCATTATATTCACACCACACATTGACCTCAGACATGACATCTCCACTGCCTCCAGCCTTCTCCTCGTTGCAACATTCATCACCCATGCTTCACACCCATATAAGATTGTTGGTATAACTATACTCTCATACATTCCCTTCTTTACTTCCATGGACAAAGTTCTTTGTCTCCACAGACTCCGAAGTGCTCCACTCACCCTTTTTCCCTCATCAATTCTATGATTCACCTCATCCTTCATAGACCCATCTGCTGACATGTCCACTCCCAAATATCTGAATACATTCACCTCTTCCATACTCTCTCCCTCCAATCTGATATCCAATCTTTCGTCACCTAATCTTTTTGTTATCCTCATCACCTTACTCTTTCCTATATTCACTTTCAATTTTCTTCTTTTACACACCCTACCAAATTCATCCACCAACCTCTGCAACTTCTCTTCAGAATCTCCCAAAAGCACAGTGTCATCAGCAAAAAGCAACTGTGACAACTCGCACTTGCCAAGACCCTCGCATTCACTTCTCTTAGAACCCCATCTATAAATATATTGAACAACCACGGTGACATCACACATCCTTGTCTAAGGCCCACTTTTACCGGGAAATAGTCCCCTTCCCTCCTACACACTCTAACTTGAGCCTCACTATCCTCATAAAAACTCTTCACTGCTTTCAGTAACCTACCTCCTATTCCATACACCTGCAACATCTGCCACATTGCCCCCCTATCCACCCTATCATACGCCTTTTCCAAATCCATAAATGCCACAAAAACCTCTTTACTCTTATCAAAATACTGTTCACCTATATGTTTCACTGTAAACACTTGGTCTACACACCCCTACCTTTCCTAAAGCCCCTTGTTCATCTGCTATCCTGCTTTCTGTCTTACTCTTAATTCTTTCAATAATAACTCTACCATACACTTTACCAGGTACACTCAACAGACTTATTCCCCTATAATTTTTGCACTCTCTTTTGTCCCCTTTGCCTTTATACAAAGGAACAATACACGCTCTCTGCCAATCCCTAGGTACCTTACCCTCTTCCATACATTTATTAAATAATAGCACTAACCACTCCAAAACTATATCCCCACCTGCTTTTAACATTTCTATCTTTATCCCATCAATCCCAGCTGCCTTACTCCCTTTCATTCTACCCACTGCCTCACGAACTTCCCCCACACTCACAACTGGCTCTTCCACACTCCTACAAGATGTTATTCCTCCTTGCCTATACATGAAATCACAGCTTCCCTGTCTTCATCAACATTTAACAACTCCTCAAAATATTCCCTCCATCTTCCCGATACCTCTAACTCTCCATTTAATAACTCTCCTCTCCTATTTTTAACTGTCAAATCCATTTGTTCCCTAGGCTTCCTCAACTTATTAATCTCACTCCAAAACTTTTTCTTATTTTCAACAAAATTTGTTGATAATATCTCACCCACTCTCTCATTTGCTCTCTTTTTACATTGCTTCACCACTCTCTTAACCTCTCTTTTTCTCTCCATATACTCTTCCCTCCTTGCATCACTTCTACTTTGTAAAAACCTCTCATATGCTAACTTTTTCTCCCTTACTACTCTCTTTACATCATCATTCCACCAATCGCTCTTCTTCCCTCCCGCACCCACTCGCCTGTAACCACAAACTTCTGCTGAACACTCTTAACACTACATTTTTAAATCTACAACATACATCTTCGACCCCATTGCCTACACTCTCACTAGCCCATCTATCCTCCAATAGTTGTTTATATCTTACCCTAACTGCCTCCTCTTTTACTTTATAAATCTTCACCTCTCTCTTACTTACTGCTTCTATTTTCCTTGTATCCCATCTACCTTTTACTCCCACTGTAGCTATAACTAAAAAGTGATCTGATATATCTGTGGCCCCTCCTGAAGTCTACTCAACAGTCTTTTATCTACCAATACATAGTCCAACAAACTACTGTCATTACGCCCTACATCATATCTTTTATACTTATTTATCCTCTTTTTCTTAAAATATGTATTACCTATAACTAAACCCCTTTCTATACAAAGTTCAATCAAAGGGCTCCCATTATCATTTACACCTGGCACCCCAAACTTACCTACCACACCCTCTCTACATGTTTCTCCTACTTTAGCATTTAGGTCCCCTACCACAATTACTCTCTCACTTGGTTCAAAAGTTCCTATACATTCGCTTAACATCTCCCAAAATCTCTCTCTCTCCTCTACACTCCTCTTCTCCAGGTGCATACACGCTTATTATGAACCACTTTTTGCATCCGACCCTTATTTTAATCCACATAATCCTTGAATTTACACATTTATATTCCCTCTTCTCCTTCCATAACTGATCCTTCAACATTATTGCTACCCCTTCCTTAGCTCTAACTCTCTCAGATACTCCTGACTTAATCCCATTTATTTCTCCCCACTGAAACTCGCCTACCCCCTTCAGCTTTGTTTTGCTTAGGGCCAGGACATCCAACTTCTTTTCATTCATAACATCAGCAATCATCTCTTTCTTATCATCCACACTACATCCACGCACATTCAAACAACCCAGTTTTATAAAGTTTTTCTTCTTCTCTTTTTTAGTAAATGTGTACAGGAGAAGGGGTTACTAGCCCATTGCTCCATTTCCATTATTTCTTATGGGGAAAATAGAATCGGAGTTCGATCAAACCGGTGATCGACGGGCCCTCTGGAACGGATTACCGACGAGAACCGGGGGTTGACTGTAATATAAATGCGCATTTTAAAGAAATAAATATCATTGTTGTTATTTGATATTTAATTTTTCAGATTAATATAAATCTTTATTTTTTCATTTTATAGCAAATGGCTCTTGTCTGCGCTGTGGTGGCCACTGCTCCAAGTGTATTAACCCTGACCATTGCACTAGTTGTGATCATCATCTTTTACTTTCCAATGGTTCTTGTCTCACCAATTGTCCTGAAGGTTTCTATGAGACAGAAGACAATAAGTAAGTCTTTGCAAAGTTTTCCAACTACTACTTGGTGTTACTATATAATTTAATTACTGTAGTAAATGAAAATCTTGAATTAAAAAAAAATCAAAAGGTTTACAACTACAGGATGATTCAACAAGAGATATCCCAATTTTTCTTAATCTATTTTACTCTGTTTTTAAGTTCCTTGTGTCTATCAATTTCAGTGCCTTTCTCAAAATCATGGTCTTAATTTCCTCCAGTGTTAGATTGAAAGTTTTCACAAAAGTATACAATTGTGTCTTGCCAGGACCAAGAACTTATTGATTAAGTAAAGAAAAAACAATGGGGCAGTGACAGTATCTCTGTAGAGTACGTATAATTTATTTCCCACAAACTTATTTGATTGGGAATCTTTCCTTTAGAAGAGGGCTACGGCTGTCAATCATTAATAAAATAACATTAAAAATCACTGAACTATTGCACATGAACCTCAGTGGCTGCTGGTAGTCATAATACTGCAATGTCTTCTGCCATCTAATATATATGAGGCTTAAATCTGTTACCAACCCAGACCCATATCGACTGTAAAATCCTATTAACAGTCTTGTACTGAATGAACAAGAGGAAGAAAAAAAGGAGAGCAACTTATCAGGCTGATGACTTGTTTATGAATGGTAACTTCCAGATATTTGCATCAGAAGCTTGATTGAAAATCTCATTCTGAAGTGAAAAGGAATTTTTGATAAATGCCATTCTTAAGTGAATCATCAAACCCTAAACACAGTTTCTCATCTTTCAGAACAATGTAATTTAGTGTGTAAAATTTAGTAGCATTTTTATTATAATGTAATATTTTTCTAATATTTCTGAGGGTAATGTGTGGTGTGAATATAATGCAGAGAATCCGTAGTTTTAAGATTAGGAGGAGGTGTGGGATTACCAAAACTATTATCCAGAGAGCTGAGGAGGGGTTATTGAGATGGTTTGGACATAGAGAGAGGATGGAACAAAATAGAATGACTTCGAGAGTGTATAAATCTGTAGTGGAGGGAAGGCGGGGTAGGGGTCGGCCTAGAAAAGGTTGGAGGGAGGGGGTAAAGGAGGTTATGTGTGAGTGATGGTGAAAGTGTTGAATGATGATGAAAGTTTTTTCTTTCTTTTTGGGTCACCCTGCCTTGGTGGGAAATGGCCGACATGTTAAAAAAAAAAAAAATCAAATATACTAGCCATGATGTCATGGACTTTTCAAATACTGTTTATCAGCATAGTTTGAACCTTGCTATGATGCTGCCCACCATGAGGCTGGGGCTGGTCAGTCAGTCACATACTCTGATTATAATAATAATAATAATATAATACAGTAATTATAATCTACAACAGTCAACAGATGTAAATTGAAAGGGATGCAATGAACAGTGATGATGAAATTGTTAGGTTTACCAATACAGTATGGATAACATAGTCGCTGAAAACTTTAATGCAGATATTGTGAATTTTGTTCTTAAAATTTTCAAATCACCCAGTACTAACTTGCACTTATACACACATGAGCATAATCCATGTTGGCCATAGCCTCTTTTGTGCCTTTACCTTCCTTATCACTGTTACTGTCATGTAGAAGAGGTTGAATTATTCACAATTACAGTACTGTAATTACAGGGATGGAATAGAAAAATAACTAATGTAATGGGCTCACTATTTTGGTAATTTGTTTTACCCAATCATGTGGAACTGCAGTAAAAATAGATGAGTGGCAATCATACGAGTGTCATGAGTAAAAGTTTTTCCAGTTAACTGGAAATGGATAGGATCAGTGAAACCTTTTTTGTTAAACCTGTATTTTTGGTTATGACAAGTGTTAATAAGATGAGACTATATCACCTATTTAAAAAACATTAGCATAATACCCTTTATTCACCTCATTAGAATAATGTTTTATCACAATGTACAGTACAATTTAGGCTGCAGTATAATTTTATTAATATCTGTTGTAATGTAAATAATAAATAGTAAGTGTAGTTATTATTAATGATACGATGAACCTACAGGTGTGGTTCATGTTACCCACAATGCAAGACTTGTGTAGGGGGCAGCAGTTCTGATTGTGCATTGTGCCGAGCTAATTCTTACCTACACCAAGGGAAATGTGTGTACCGCTGCCCTAAAGGTACGTAGAGTCTTCCCAAAGATCTTGAGATAATAATATTCATAATTATTTCATTCCCTTAGTACTATCAGTACTTTGGGTGAATTATATAAGTTTTTAAAGTGAAGCTGCTTAGTTGCCAGCATTCTAAACAGGATGGCCCACCCAAGATGTAACTAAGTGACTAAGTAGCTTTCAGATGTTGAATTGCTCCAGAAGAAAGAATGAAAACACATGAATGAATTATCTCTGTTTGATTTACATGATTTACATGTTATAGCCTATTACATGCACGTCAAAGTCAAAAAGATACATTAAAAAATTATATTTAAAGAGTAAGGTGATGAGGATAACAAAAAAAATTAGGTAATGAAACATTGGATATCGGATTGGAGGGAGAGAGTTTGGAGGTGAGGTGAATCATAGTATATTGACGAGGGGAAAAAGGTGAGTGGTGCATTGAAGAGTCTGTGCAGACAAAGAACTTTGTCCATGGAAGCAAAGAGGGAAATGTATGAGAGTATAGTTATACCAACGCAATATATGGGTGTGAAGCATGGGTGGTGAATGTTGCAACAAGGAGAAGGCTGGAGGCAGTGGATATGTTATGTCTTAGGGCAATGTGTGGTGTGAATATATGCAGAGAATTTGTAGTTTGGAAATTAGGAGGATGTGCAGGATTACCAAAACTATTATCCAGAGGGCTGAGGAGAGGTTGTTGAGGTGGTTCAGACATTTAGAGAGGATGGAACAAAATAGAATGACTTTGAGAGTGTATAAATCTGTAGTGGAGGGAAGGCGGGGTAGTGGTCGGCCTAGGAAAGGCTGGAGGGAGGGGGTAAAGGAGGTTTTGTGTGCGAGGGTCTTGGACTTCCAGCAAGCTTGCGTGAGCTTGTTAGATAGAAGCGAATGGAGACAAATGGTTTTTTTATGACTTGATGTTCTGTTGGAGTGTGAGCAGGGTAATATTTATGAAGGGATTCAGGGAAACTGGCAGATTAGATTCCATCACTGTCCTTCAGACAGTGATGGAGTGAATGATAGTGAAAGTTTTTCTTTTTCGGGCCACCCTACCTTGGTGGGAAACGGCCTCTGTGTTAATAAAAAAAATTACAATCTGTATCAAATAAGCTACAGTGGACCCTCGCTATTCGAACATTCTTCATTCCAGAATGCTGTTCAAGTGATGTTACCAAACGAATTTATTCCCATAAGGAATGATGTAAATTAGATTAGTCCATTTCAGACCCACAAAAATACACTTATAAAAGCACATACAATAATAAACTTACATAAAAGGGCGAGTTTGGAGTGTTCGATTTCCGAGGGTCCACTGTATTTACTATAAATTGTTTTCTTACTCATTTTCATAAGTCCTTCACTTTTTCTGTTCACTTTCTTTGGCTTTTTTTGTTCTTATTTTATACATAAGTATGAGTCGGATACATAAATTTCTTTTCATTATTTCCAAATAATTTTGAAGGGGAAGTAAGAAAAGAAAAGAAAAGAATATTTATAAAAGGTAAATCAATAAACATTTGTAAAATGTAAATCATTGAACACTTGTAAAAGGTAAACCAATAAAATGTAGAAAAATGGATATTGCAGATACAGTGGACCCCCGAGTTTCGTAAAAACTTCACTCCTGAAGTCTGCTCAAGTGCCATTACCGAACGAATTTACTCCCTTAAGGAAAAATTTCACGTAGGTTAGTCTATTTCAGACCCCCAAAAATACACTTCCACAAGAACTTACAAAATTATACTTACATAATTGCACGATTTCCGGGGTATTCGTTAACCGAGGGTCCACTGTACTTGAAGGATTTGTACAGCACAATCACCAAATGTTTAAAAAAAAAATACATGACAGGAAGAAAGGGCAACCACTTAAAAACCTTCCAGAGGAAGGACAGTAATAAAGTATACTGTAAAGCTGTTATTGATTACAACAGTAGTTTTTTTTAAACACACCAGCCATCTCCTCCTGAGGTATTGTGACCCTAAAAATAAGTGAAACATTTGCCATCACATATTCAACAGCAGAGACATCACAGTTTCAAGTGATCTTCTGAACTGCAACATCCCCCACCTTTTCAGAGTGCAGGTGCTGTCCTTTTCACCTCTAGGACTTTAGTCCTAACTGGTTTTGCATGCATCCAGTCATTAATATTACCTTGCTCACACTCCAGTAGTACCTCAGGCCATAAAAACTACTCATTTCCATTCCCTCCAATCTAACACAAGCCTATTAGATGCCCAAACCTTTAGCACTCAAAATCTTCTCCATACCCCCTCCCCTTCCCTCTAACCCTTCCTGAGACAAACTACTTCAACAACCCACTTATCAGCCCTCTGAATTATACCTTTCCTAACTCCACTCTATCTCCCAATTTCTACACTTCAAATTTTGTGCATAATACAGTGGACCCCCAAGTTTCGGTCATAATTCATTCCAGAAGGCTGTTCAAGTGCCATTACCGAACGAATTTGTTCCCTTAAGGAAAAATGTAAATTAGATTAGTCCCTTCAGACCCCCAAAAATACACATACAAAAGCACTTCAATATTAAACTTACATAATTGTTCGATTTCCGAGGTGACCGAAACTCGGGGGTCCACTGTATTTCACATCACACATTTCTTTCAAGCATGACATCTCCAGCAGTTATATATCTTCACATCAAGTTGATTGACATCTAGTAAATGTTGTTAAATTTATTTGAATGATAGTACAGCATAGTATTATATTATGGATCATATTACAGTATATTTTTTTTTTCCAACACTAGTTATCTCCCACCAAGGTAAGGTCACCATGAAGAGGAAACATGTTCATTATCATTCATTCAGCAGCTGTCTTGCCAAAAGTGTGCATGCATTACAATTTAATGACATCCACAATCCTCCTCAGAATGCAGGCACTGTATTGCCTAGCCCCAGTTTCCTTGAATCTCTTCATAAATGTTATTTAACTTGCACTCTGACAGCATGCCTAGCCATAAAAACCACTTATCACCATTCACTCCAGTCTAACATGTTTATACATACAAGCCTGCTGGGTATTCAAGCCCCCAGCACTCAGAAACTACAGTATAATTATGGGAAATTATTAGGATATTTATGAGACATCACAAATAGTAAGGGTGAATGCAGCAAATCCAATTTATGAGAAAAGCTATCTCATAGTTTAACACATGAGTGAACTCAGTAACTTACTGAAATGCCACTGCCTCATAAAGTAAACAATTTTAATTAGGGAATGCAACAGAATGTTTGGAAATATATGTAGATTACTGTGAAAATAAACAGCCAGCTTGGAGTAATATATAAATATCAGTTATGTATTAGATGAGATATAGTTGCATGATATACTGCAAGATTCCTTATACAGTTGTAGAGGAATGAGGGCAGATTAGTATCCTGATACACGGCATCACTATCAGATGAACTCAATAATTAACAGCACCAATCACTCAAATGTTTATAAGATGTCAAAATAATGTGTCACAATTCAAGTGGCCTAGAAAGGCAAGCAGGAGGGATAAGGAATGCATGACATATGACTGCATGCATTAGGCATTGACATGTCCTAAGAGCATCGCTGATTTGTTTCACTGCCTGTCAGGTTTGCCATTCCTACCTCCTGCAAGAATCTTGGTTAAGTCCTGTTTGCCTTTATCTTCCTTAAAATACCTGTATGTATTTGTGAGGGTGGTACAGATAAACTAGACTATTTGTACTCAAACCATTTAAATTTCTGGGCTTTGAAGATTATATTGATTAAAAAAACTGATTATGGAAATTTTTTATGGTTGCCCTTACTATCTGCAGTACCTTGTATGGAAATCAGATAGTGTTAGTGGTTAACCCTTTGACTGTTTCGGTTGTATATATACGTCTTATGAGCCACTGTTTCGGATGTATATATACTCAAAAATTCTAGCGGCTTCAAATCAAGCGGGAGAAAGCTGGTAGGCCCACATGTGAGAGAATGGATCTGTGTGGTCAGTGTGCGCTGTATAAAAAAAATCCTGCAGCACGCAGTGCATAATGAAAAAAAAAAACTCCAACCGTGTTTTTGGATTAAAATGCCGACTTTGAGGTGTATTTTCCTATAGTATTTATGGTTGTATTCTCTTTTTCGTGGTCTCATTTGATAGAATGGAAAACATATTACAGAAATAGAGATGATTTTTATTAGTTTCATGATGAAAACGACCTTGAAAGTGAGCTCAAAGTAGCGGAAATGTTCGATTTTTGCCAATGTTCAAGAGTAAACAAATGACGTCACCATCCAATACTTGTCCAACTGGCCAGCCTAATATGCACTCACAAATGGGATGACATTATTTATACAATTACAATAATGCAGTAGTCTGCATAACAGTAAATCTTCTTTTTTTGTGTGAATAAAAAATCAAAATAGAAAGCAAGAGTAATATAAGAGGGGCCTAAAGACGTGACTAATGAACAGAGAAAATCTTATTTTAGTGCCACGAATGTCTGCATTGTTTATTCTGGACCGTATTTTGAAATTGACATCTTTTTTATTTTGCATGAAATTGGCCAAATTGCCAATTTCTGACCACTTTATTGGGTAGTTGAAATCAGTAAATTGGCAGTTTCTTGTGCTCAATCGATAGAACAAATAGAGTTCTAAAGAAATAGCTATGAGTTTGGTCGACTGGAACAATGGAATTGGCCGAAAATAGGGCTCAAAGTCGGCGATATCGCTGATGCGTATATATCACCGAAATCACTAACTTCGCGAGAGCGTAATTCCATACGTTTTCCATCAAATTTCGTACTTTTGGTGTCATTACCATCGGGAAAAGATTCTCTATCATTTCATAAAAAAAATAATTTTTTTTGTTTTTCAAAAATTTTGCAACACCAGGAAACACTTAAGGATTTGGGGTTGCGACAGTCAAAGGGTTAAAGTCTCTTAAGAGAATCATTCACATGCCCAAAATGCTGTTCACAACTTAGGAGCTTTTTAACTTATACTCAGTGGTTAATCCATTCTTTGCAATACCTGTTTTTGTTTTAAACTAATTATTTTTATAAACAAACTTTTCAGGTACTTACGGTGGGCAGGTGACCCGTGAGTGTATGATGTGTCCAGCTGGATGTGCTTCATGTAATGGAAATTCCTGTACCTCCTGTAGTGAGGGCTGGAGAACTAAAGCTGGACGTTGTGTGGCACGCCCTAATCAATGTAATATAAGTAAGTACATATGTACAAAAAAGTTTTTAACTTGCTTGTAACACTAAAGCAATATATTTGGAAGTTTTATTTATCTATAATGTACACTAAGTTTGCAAGTGCAGCTTTATATGAACTCCAAGACAGTTGCTGTTTAAGGAGACACTTGGAGGCATAATAGGTATGCAGTCAGGAGAGAGTGGTCGCTCTGTAAGTTTGTCAATATAACATCCAACCTTTAGGAAGCATGAGGTATTTATTGACACAAGAAATGTGAAGAATGTACTGAGCCCAATGCTAACATGCAGAGCACATCCTGCACACCTTCCTCCAGACCCCCAAAGAGAAATTCAGTGCAACCCATGGTCTCATAAGCCACTGCTGGGAGGGTGTAGGCAAGGAAGGTCACTATTCATGACTGTCCTCTTGAAACCAATGTATGCCACCAAATTTCCAGGCTGGGCTGGAAAGGAGAGGAGTGATTGCATCTGTCATACTGAGGGGCAACCAAAGAATGGCTGAGTACAGTGGACCCTCGGTTAACGAAAAAACTTCATCCCAGAAGCCTGCTCAAGTGCCATTACCGAACGAATTTACTTCCTTAAGAAATAATGTCACGTAGGTTAGTCTATTTCAGACCCCCAAAAATACACTTCCACATGCACTTACAATATTATACTTACATAATTGTACAATTTCCGGGGTGTTCGTTAACCGAGGGTCCACTGTATAAGAAAGAAGATCCAAGGAATACTGGAAATCTGCAAAGTGGATGACCACCTGTGGGGTGAGAGATGAATACAAATTAGAGGTCTAGCCAAATGGCAAAGAGCTCATCCATCAAGACTTCGTGTTCTGGGGCCAACTTTATGAATTGAATGGTAGTTGTTGAGGTGGAGTAAATTGAGCAGACTACTACCCGGTGACACTGGGAACTATCTCTGAAGGAAGGAATGCTTTAATTGAAAGTATTATAGTGTTAAAATTTTTTAAGCTTGACCTCATTATATGCCAGATTTTTTCCAGTTACTTCTGAATGCCACAAATTTCATATTTCCATAATCCTTCTTGTAAAGTTTTTGAACATCTAGGAATTAACACAAAAATTATTTATGCTTTGTTTCTATGATGATAATTGTCACTGGATTATAGTGTGTAATACAGTAGTATATTCTTCGGCGATGCTACTGAATGTGGAAGATATAAAGCTGGATGTCACACTTGCTGTCTTTAATCCTCTTTCCATTTTCCTACAATACTTTCTCTTTTTTTTACACAGGGTTTGGCAAGGTTAGGTTAAGAATCCCTAACTTTATTGACAAGATAAGGATTCCTAACTTAATTGACAAGGTAAGAGCTGTTACCTACATCAGCTCATTTGAAAGCATTTTTATTGTTATGAAACATACAAATAGGGAACAAGATGAAGTTGGAGCCATCTGTGGGCCAGCATTTTCATTTGATCAACTGACTTTATCTCGTTGATATCATTATGCTGTACGAACGTGTTCCAGACTCGAGTCATCCTGGGGATAAATAATCTCAGATGAAGAGATGTTTTGGAGAATGATACAGCCAGAATGAAGTTGCTGCTTTCTGCCATCTTGTGTTATAGAAACTTGCTTCTCCCTTTCCTCGAAGTGGAGCCAAATGTGGTACTTTGACAGTGTTGGCCTTGTACATAACAGTAAGGCCGCCCACATCCTTCCTGTGTTGAAGGCTCTGTTGAAATGACATCTATCCAGGATGGGGTCCAGGCGAGAGATGAGGCATCTTGCTCTGTTCTCTACTCTGTCAAGCAGTCGCAAATGAGATGGGGGGGCAGGCAAACCAAGAAAGTGGAGCATACTCAAGGTGTGAGCATACTTGTGCCTCATACTGAATCTTGCAACCTCTACTGTCGAGCAAATGCGAGATATGTCGAAGAGCTGTAAGCTTCCTGGCTGCCTTGTTTGCAAGATTTACAACATGTTCTTCATGGTTAGTTTGGAGTCAAATTTCACCCCAAGGATGTCAGCTTCTTCCCCGGGTACCAACACTCCCATTCATACTTGCTACTGCTCTGGTATTACCATCATGGTGCCTAGAGACCATCATCATTTGTGTTTTCTCAGGTGCAAATGTTACCTGCCATTGGTTTCCCCAGGCTAATATAGCTCTTAGCTAGTGATTGATGTAGCTTGGAGCAGCTGGCATTTCTTCTCTTGGATAAGTAAATGTCAAAGTACAGTCGTTTGCATATGCATGGGATTCTGGGATGAGATGAAGAAGGTCATTGAAGTAGATATTCCATAACAATGGCCCAAGAACACTTCCTTGTGGAACACTTGCCCCAATAAGATGTCTTACTGATTCTGTTCCATTGAGAACTACCCTTAGAGATCTACCATGAAGGTAATCACTAAGGAGACATAGTGCAGAGCCTGCAATTCCCAGTGCTTGCAGTTTTGCCAAGAGGCCCTGGTTCCACACTCGGTCAAAAGCACGAGCAATGTCCATTGAACAACACAGCTGACTTTGGTTTCATCCAGTGACTGGTGCCATTTAGTGGAGGGGTTTAACAACAGATCAGCAGCAGAGTAACCGCTCCTGAAGCCATATTGACGGTCACAAAGTAGTGAGTAGTAGTCAAAAAACTCTGTCATTTGTCTTGAAATTATTGTCTCAAGGATCTTGCCAGTGATTGACAAGTGACACTTGTCTGTAGTTGCTGATTTCTCCTCTGCTCTTCTTTTAATGAACAGGGACTACATTTGCTTCTTTCCACAGAGAAGGCCATTTACACTGTACTAGGCAGTGCTGAAAGATGCAAGTTAGAGGTGCTGCTAGCTGGTCTGCACATCTACTCAACAATCTTTGGCTCAACTTGTCTGGGCCCACAGCCTTTTCCTGGTCAAGCAATTTAAGAAGAAGATGCACCTCCTTCTGCCTTATTGTCACCACTGACAGTTTTGATACAGTTCTTGCAGTTAGCCAAGGATCCCTTGATGGATCAGGAACCTGCATTTTGATACCAAAGTGTTCAGCAAAGAGGTCCGCTTTCTCTTGACTTCTAGTAGAGGTACACTAGTCCCATAATGTTGATTTAGAGGTGGAATAAGTTCATTAGGCAGATAACCTTGTCTGTCCTTGACCAAGGACCACCAGGATTTGTAGCCCACTCTACCTGATGCTAGCTTTCTTTTCATGTCCACCTCCCATTTAAAGCTGGCCCACTTTTGAACTTCACCCATATGCCTACAGGCTTGCCTGTTCAAGTTCCTGTTATAGGTAGTAGGATACAGTGGACCCTCGGTTAACGAATACCCCGGAAATCATGCAATTATGTAAGTATAATTTTGTAAGTTCTTGTGGAAGTGTATTTTTTGGGGTCTGAAATAGACTAACCTACGTGAAATTTTTCCTTAACGGAGTAAATTCGTTCGGTAATGGCACTTGAGCAGACTTCAGGAGTGAAGTTTTTACGAAACTCGGGGGTCCACTGTATGTCTTATACTTTCACCCCTCTACAACGAAAGCCGAACCAAGGCTGATCTGTAGGCTTCGTCACATACTGCCGGTGAAGAATGTGTTTTGTTGTAGATTAAGGATGTGTCTAGTGAAGGCATTCACTTGGTTGTCAACATCCCCTTGGAGAACATTCCAGTCGGTGGTGGTGAGCTCAGAGCAAAGTGCTGGCCAATTCAGAGGTAACTAACTCACTCTCTCTTTCTTTTATCTCTTTCTCTCTCTCTCTCTCTTTTCTCTCTCTCCTCTCTCTTTCTTTTTTCTCTCTCTTTTTCTTTCTTTTTTTTCTCTTTTTTTTCTCTTTCTCTCTCTCTCTTAACCCCCACCCCACCCCATGTAGGAATTTGGCAATGATTATACTGTTATAGTAATTTGTGATGTAGCATATTTATTACATATAGAGTACATTAAAAATAAACTGCATTGTGTATTTACATGGTAATAATGTTTCTCTAAATTAATAAATATTTTTTCAGATGAATTTACCTCTCCATCTGGTGTATGTCAAGCCTGCCATTCATCATGCATTTCATGTGTTGGGCCCACTGAATCTGATTGTCTTTACTGTGCTCAGCAACGCTTTCTGATGGGTTCAAAATGTGTAGAGGCATGTCCTGATGGACATTATGCTCTGCGAGGCCGTTGTTTGCCTTGCTCTCATGGTTGTAGTACTTGTACCTCCTATACATCGTGCAGTACGTGCTCACAACGCTTTTATTTACTAAATAACCAGTGCGTATCTGCCTGCCCCTCTGGGTAAGTACAATAATGAATAATGCTGTATATAGTATTTAATTTTGTAAATGTACATATTTATAATATGTAATAATAATAATATGTAATAATAATAATAATAATAATTTATTTTCTAGTAATACATATTTGATACAACAGTTTTTTACTTGAGAAAGCTTATATTTATGCAAGACGTTTTGAGAAGATTTAAGCTAAGAGTAAAAAGTAGGAGAATACAGTGATACCTCGCATATCTGGCCTGCCATTATCCGAACCTCGCCAATATCTGAATAGGCTCTGGGAAAGGGTAAAATTCTAAAATTATTACCAAAACATCTGAACAGCCGTTTGTATCCAACCCATGGATCAAGGTGTGATTGTGGCCTTTAAGAGGCTATATCACTTAAGATTCTTGGAGGACGTGATGGTGGTAATTGACGAAATAGGCCGAGATGTGGGAGCCTTGACCCTGGACAACCTTAAGAAGTACAACCTGAGCGCCGTCATTCATACCCTCGCCCGGGCCTGGAATGATGTCCCACCACCAACCCTCGCCAATGGCTGGAATCGACTCCTTCACGGGATCGATCCAGTTATTGATTTCAGTGGATTCAAGGCAAAAGATTTCCATCACCAGTTACTCAAGGCTGGGGAAAAAACTACAGAAGACAACGTGCAGGACTGGCTAGAGTGTGACAAAGACGACTCTGGTGTGCAATCTCTGACGGATACAGAGACTGCTGAATCAGTGTTGCACCTGGAACATTCCGAAAGTAACGACAATGACGATGACCCAATGCCTCCAAGACCAAAAACTTCAGCAGCAAGGGCAGGTGTCAAAACACTTTTGGAGTATCCACTGTCCACAGCCCATTTGAAAAGTTATGGTCCTGTGGTGCAGACGACGTTGGACTCGTTTTTTAAACCTACAATGCCGTCGCTGATGGCAATATGATGGGGTACAGATGGCAATATAAGGGTACGGATTTGCATTTTTTCCCCCTCATGGAAACTCTGTGTTTCCAAACCGGTCTCGGCCCCTATAGTTCGGGTATGAGAGGTATCACTGTATATCATTGTACAATAGTAGACACACTTATCACAAATAAAGTATGTATGTACAGTAAGCATCATAAATATGCACTTGCATAAACAGAAAAGACTGCTCATCAGCTCACCTTAACCAATAGTTTTAATTTTTGTTTTTTCAAAGCATCGGCCTTCTTCCACCGAGGCAGGGTGACTAAAAAAAGAAACACTTTCACTATCGTTCAACAGTTAAACCATCATTCACACGTAATCACTGACTTTGCAGAGGTGCCCAGATATGACAGTTTAGATGTCACTCCAAACAGCCAGTATCTCAAACCCTTTCTGTAAAGTGCAGGAATTGTACTTCCCACCTCCAAGACTCAAGTCCGGCTAACCAGTTTTCCTTAATCCCTTCACAAAATACAGTGGTACCTCGAGTTACGATGGTCCCCAAAATCGCCCTTTTATGTAAGTTTATTTTTTTAAATGCTTTTGTAAGTATATTTTTGGGGGTGTAAAAGGACTAGTCTATTTTACATTATTCCTTATGGGGATAAATTCGTTTGGTAATGGCACTTGAACAGCATTCTCGAACAAAAAAATATCGTAACTCGAGGTACCACTGTATTACCCTGCTCACACTCCAAAAGGTTGTCAGGTCTCAAATACCATTCGTCTCCATTCACTCCTATCTAACACGCTCACACATGCGTACTGCATGTCCAGGCTTCTTGTACACAAAACCTCTTTTACCCCCTCCCTCCATCCTTTCCTCGGATGACCCCTACCCCCCACTACAGGTTTATACACCCTCCAAGTCATCCTATTTTGCTCCATCCTGTCTAAATGACCAAACCACCTCAATAATTCCTCTTCAGTCCTATGAATAATACTTTTAGTAACTCCACACCTCCTAATTTCCACACTACGAATTATCTGCATAATATTTACACCACACATTACCCTTCTAAATGATATCTCCACTGTCTCCAGCCTCTTCCTCACTGCAGCATTGACAACTCATGCTTCACACCCATACAAGAGTGTTGGTACCACTATACTCTTGTACATTTCCTTCTTTGCCTCCATGGATAACGTTTTTTTTTGTCTCCACAGATACCTCGATGCACCACTCACATTTTTTCCTTCATCAATTGTATGGTTAACCTCGTCCTTCATAAACCCATCTGCTGACAAATCTACTCCCAAATATCTGAACACATTCACTTCTTCCATACTCCCTCCAATGTGATATCCATTTTTTTCTTTACCTAACTTGTTTGATACCCTCATCCCTTACTCTTATTTGTGTTCACTTTCAACTTTGTTCCTCACCTAAGCTAGTATTTTGTAAGATTACCTTCCTCTTGATGCACTCCTTAAGTCTCCTAAGCACTGATTAGGTTAGCTCATGGAGGATAGAAAAGTAAATATTATCCAACAACTGCTAATGACTCTCAAGATTTTGGGGTGAGGACACATGAAGCTTATGCTTAACAAGTTTCAAACAAGTTTCTCTATCAGATTTAAGTTCAGTGAGTTTCTAGGCCAGGCATTATTCATGGAAAATTCACAGTAATTTAACCAGTTCTTTATATCTTTGGCATTATAGCAAGGGGCACCGTCTTCCATACAAAAGTTGACCTGGCACTTCTTGAATCTATCAGGCAAAAAGCTTACTGAAGGCATACCAGTGAACATGCATAAGTATTTAAGATGCCTACTGTATGTATGAAGTGCTATCAAAAAATTCCTAGTTGAAGTTCTCTCTCTCAAAGTACTCTTCTTAGGAGGCTCTACACTGATCCCAGTGCCTCTGCCATTTCTTGAAACATTTCTGGAACACTTCTAATGGCATCTAATACAGCCTACAATTCTGCTTGAATCTCCTCCAATTAATAACAATAATACAGTGGTACCTCGACTTACGATATTTTTTCATTCCAGAATGCTGTTCAAGTGCCATTACCAAACGAATTTATCCCCATAAGGAATGATGTAAAATAGACTAGTCCTTTTAGACCCACAAAATTACACTTACAAAAGCATTTAAAAAAATAAACTTACATAAAAGGGTGAGTTTGGGGACCATCGTAAGTCGAGGTACCACTGTAATAATAGATCTGATATATCCGTTGCCCCTCTATAAACATGTACAGTGGTACCCCGACTTACGATATTTTTTCATTCCAGAATGCTGTTCAAGTGCCATTACCAAACAAATTTATCTCCATAAGAAATGATGTAAAATAGACTAGTCCTTTTAGACCCCCAAAATTACACTTACAAAAGCATTTAAAAAAATCAACTTACATAAAGGGTGTGTTTGGGGACCATCGTAAGTCGGAGTACCACTGTACATCCTGAAGCCTACTCATCAACCTTTTATCCACGAAAACATAATCCAACAAACTACTTTCCTTATGTGCTATATCATACCTTGTATATTTATTTATCCTCTTTTTCATAAAATATGTATTACTTATTACCAAACCTCTTTCTACACATAGCTCAATTAATGGTTCCCCATTTACATTTACCCCTGGCACCCCAAATTTACCTACTACTCCCTCCACAACATTTTTACCCACTTTAGCATTAAGATCCCCAACCACAATTACTCTCTCACTTGGTTCAAAACTCCCCACACACTCACTCAACATTTCCCAAAATCTCTCTCTCTCTCCTCTACACTTCTCTCCTCTCCAGGTGTATAAACACTTACTATAACCCACTTTTCACATCCAACCTTTATTTTACTCCACATAATCCTTGAATTTATACATTTATATTCCTTCTTTACCTGCCATAACTGATTATTCAACATTATTGCCACTCCTTCTTTAGCTCTAACTCTATTTGAAACCCCTGATCTAATCCCATTTATTTCTCCCCACTGAAACTCTCCTACCCCTTCAGCTTTGTCTCACTTAAAGCCAGGACATCCAGCTTCTTTTCATTCATAACATCTACAATCATCTCTTTCTTATCATTCGCACAACATCCACGCACATTCAAACATCCCACTTTGACGGTTTTCTTCTTCTTCTTTTTAGTAAGCTATACAGGAAAAGGGGTTACTAGCCCATTGTTCCCGGCATTTTAGTTGACTTTTACAACACGCATGGCTTACGGAGGAAAGATTCTTATTCCACTTCCCCATGGATATGAAAGGAAAAGCAATAAGAACAAGAACTATTAAGATAAAATCAAAGAAAACTCAGATGAGTGTGTATACATAAACGTGTACATGTTTGCGTAGTGTGACCTAAGTGTAAGTAGAAGTAGCAAGACGTACCTGAAATCTTGCATGTTTATGAGACACAAAAAAGACACCAGCAATCCTACCATCATGTAAAACAGTTTCAGGTTTCTGTTTCACAGTCACCTGGCAGGATGGTAGTACCTCCCTGGGTGGTTGCTGTCTACCAACCTACTACCTATAAATCAGATCATTATTTGGTTGTAGCTACAGTTTAGAGTAAAAGGTAGATGGGACAAAAAGAAAATGTCAACAGCAAGTAAGAGAGAGGTAAAAGTGTATAAACTAAGGGAGGAGGAAGTTAGGGTGAGATATAAGCAACTATTGGCAGAAAAGTGGGCTAGTGCAAGTAGGAGTAGTGGGGCATGCCACTGGCATGCCATGGCATGCCAGTGGCTCTCCTTGCATTACAGTTTTATAATTGTAACTACCAATAACAGTGTACACTAGTAACATGCATCGAAATAAAAATATTATATTATATTATTATTATTATTATTATTAGTTGGGATAGTTTTAAAAATGCAGTATTAGAATGTGGGGCAGAAGTTTGTGGCTATAGGATGGTGGGTGCAGGAGGAAAGAGGAGTGAGTGGTGGAATGAAGAAGTAAAGGTTGTGATAAAAGAGAAAAAGGTAGCTTATGAGAGCTTTTTACAAAACAGAAGTGTTAATAGAAGAGCAGAGTATATGGAGAGTAAAAGAAAGGTGAAGAGAGTGGTGAGAGAGTGCAAAAGAAGAGCGGATGAAAGAATGGGAGAGGCTCTGTCAAGAAATTTTGCTGAAAACAAGAAAAAATTTTGGAGTGAGATAAACAAGGTAAGAAAGCCTAGGGAACGAATGGATTTGTCAGTTAAAAACAGAGTAGGGGAGTTAGTAGATGGGGAGCTGGAGGTATTGGGTAGATGGCGGGAATATTTTGAGGAACTTTTAAATGTCGATGAAAAAAGGGAGGCGGTAATTTCATGTACTGGCCAGGGAGGTACAGCATCGTTTAGGAGTGAAGAAGAGCAGGATGTGAGTGTGGGGGAGGTGCGTGAGGCATTACGTAGAATGAAAGGGGGTAAAGCAGCTGGAATTGACGGAATCATGACAGAAATGTTAAAAGCAGGGGGGGATATAGTGCTGGAGTGGTTGGTATTTTTGTTTAATAAATGTATGAAAGAGGGGAAGGTACCTAGGGATTGGCAGAGAGCATGTATAGTTCCTTTATATAAAGGGAAGGGGGATAAAAGAAAGTGTAAAAATTATAGGGGAATAAGTTTACTGATTATACCAGGTAAAGTGTATGGCAGGGTTATTATTGAAAGAATTAGAGGTAAGACAGAGAGTAGGATTGCAGATGAGCAAGGAGGCTTTAGAGTGGGTAGGGGATGTGTAGATCAAGTGTTTACAGTGAAGCATATATGTGAACAGTATTTAGATAAAGGTAGAGAAGTTTTTATTGCATTTATGGATTTAGAAAAGGCATATGATAGACTGGATAGGGAGCAATGTGGCAAATGTTGCAAGTGTATGGAATAGGTAGTAAGTTACTGAAGGCTGTAAAGAGTTTTTATGAGGATAGTGAGGCTCAGGTTAGGGTGTGTAGGAGAGAAGGAGATTACTTCCTGGTAAAAGTAGGTCTTAGACAGGGATGTGTAATGTCACCATGGTTGTTTAATATATTTATACATGGGGTTGTAAAAGAAGTAAATGCTAGGGTGTTGGGGAGAGGGTGGATTAAATTTTGGAGAATTAAATGCAAATGGGAGTTGACACAGTTACTTTTGCTGATGATACTGTGCTTATGGGAGATTCTAAAGAAAAGTTGCAAAGGTTAGTGGACGAGTTTGGGAGAGTGTGTAAAGGTAGAAAGTTAAAAGTGAACATAGATAAGAGTAAGGTGATGAGGGTATCAAACGATTTAAATAAAGAAAAATTGGATATCACATTGGAGAGAGGGATTATGGAAGAAGTAAATGTTTTCAGATATTTGGGAGTTGACGTGTCAGCGGATGGGTTTATGAAGGATGAGGTTAATCATAGAATTGATGAAGGAAAAAGGTGAGTGGTGCGTTGAGGTATCTGTGGAGAAAAACGTTATCCATGGGGGCAAAGAAGGAATGTACGAAAGTATAGTCGTACCAACACTCTTATATGGGTGTGAAGCATGGGTTGCAAATGCTGCAGCGAGGAGGAGGCTGGAGGCAGTGGAGATGTCCTGTCTAAGGGCAATGTGTGGTGTAAATATTATGCAGAAAATTCGGAATGTGGAAATTAGGAGAAGGTGTGGAGTTACTAAAAGTATTTGTCAGAGGGCTGAAGAAGGGTTGTTGAGGTGGTTTGGTCATTTAGAGAGAATGGATCAAAGTAGAATGACTTGGAGAGCGTATAAATCTGTATTGAAAGGAAGGCGGGGTAGTGGTCGTCCTAGAAAAGGTTGGAGGGAAGGGGTAAAGGAGGTATTGTGGGCGAGGGGCTTGGACTTCCAGCAAGCATGTGTGAGCGTGTTAGATAGGAGTGAATGGAGACGAATGGTTTTTGGGACATGACGATCTGTTGGAGTGTGAGCAGGGTAACATTGTGTGAAGGGATTCAGGGAAACCAGTTAATTGATTTAGTTGGACTTGAGTCCTGGAAATGGGAAGTACAATGCCTGCACTTTAAAGGAGGGGTCTGGGATAGTGACAGCTGGGAGGGACAATTCTCAGCTGTCGTATCTGAGCTCCTCTGCAAAGACAGTGATTATGTATGTGTGTGGTGATAGTGTTGAGTGATGATGAAAGTATTTTCTTTTTGGGGATTTTCTTTCTTTTTGGGTCACCCTGCCTCGGTGGGAGACGGCCGACTTGTTGAAAAAAATAATAATAATAATAGTTTATTTGGACATGATACAAAGAATTACAATGGGTTATGAGATGTTATGAGGTGTACATGCCAAAAGCCCCTAATATGCAGAGCATTTTGGGCAGACTTAAAATTAACTTAAAACTAAATGGTAAGAATTTTAGTAAATAGTTTACAATATGAGTATAGTTGAGTATTTAAGCTATGAAATTTGAACATAGTTTAGACATGACATTTTTGAAACATAGTTTTATACTTTTGTCTTATTTATAAAATTAATTAAATCAGATTAAACAAATTAAATCAGTAATTTGTGTTGCAATAACAAATTATATGGTCATTAGATGAGTTACAAGGAGCACAAGGGTACATAAGGATACATGAGGTATAAGTTTCAACATTTGTACTAGATTATATTTGATAAACTATTTCTCTTTGAGCAATTAAGTAAGGGATTTTGAGGCTAAATGGTAAGAATTATAGTAGACAGTTTACAATATAAGTACAGTGGTGCCTCGGTTAACGATGGTCCCCAAACTCGCCCTTTTATGTAAGTTTATTTTTTTAAATGCTTTTGTAAGTGTATTTTTGGGGGTCTAAAAGGACTAGTCTATTTTACATTATTCCTTATGGGGATAAATTTGTTTGGTAATGGCACTTGAACAGCATTCTGGAACGAAAAAATATCGTTAACCGAGGTACCAATGTATAGTTGAGTATTTAAGCTATGAAATTTGAACATAATTTGAACTTGACATTTTTGAAACATAATAGTTTTATAATTTTGGATCATTTACAGTTTTATATGTCTACATAATAGAATTATTAAATCAGATTAAACAAATTAAATCAATATTTTGTTTAATCTGTTATTGCAAAACAAATTAAATCAATAATTTGTTTTGCAATAACAGTTTACATGGTCATTAGATGAGTTACAAGGAGCACAAGGGTACATAAGGATACATGAGGTATAAGTTTCAACATTTGTACTAGATTATGTTTGATAAATTATTTTTCTTTGAGCAATTTTGTAGGGGGTTTTGAGGCTAGGGGAGTAACACAGTTATTTTGAGGCAGTGTAAAGGTATTTAATAACTTTGTAGGTAATGTAAAGTAGTGGGTATTTAGTTTTGGGCGAGTAGGTGGTTTTTTAGCAGAGTTTTGAATTATTTACAGACCGGGTTTCTTTGGTAATCATAGATAATAAATTCCAAATTTTTGGGCCTTTGATGTGCATTGCATTTTTGCATAGTGTAAGGTGGACGCGGGGAACATCGAATAGTGATCTGTGCCTTGTGTTATGTTCATGTGTCCTGTTAAGGTTGGTTAGGAGAATTTTGAGTTGTGGGTTAATATTTGAGTTTAGTGTTTTATGTATGTAATAGGCACTGTAAAAAGTATGGATGTCTTGTATGGTAAGTTCAGACTTTTGAATATAAGTGGAGTATGTTGTCTAGAGTGGGAATTTGTTATCATTAAAATGCTGCCCTTGAGTGCCATTTCTTGGGAGGGAAGAGAAAGAAATCACAGGGTCTAGATCTGAGGAGTAGGGAGGGTGGGGCATGATCACCATACTATTTTTAGCCAGAAAACAATGGTCTTTCTGGTCTTGAGTTAGCAAGCAGGGGACAGATTTCACAGCCACTCACCTTATGATCAAATTTTCACTCAAAATGTTTTGACATAACCTATAAGAAATTTGCATAGCACTTGCAGTATCCTGGTTACTCTGATGATAATCTTCATGAATAGCCCTTCCTCACTTTTCAATGCTGGCGTCTGTTTTTTTGTTGATGGACAACCAGTGTTTGTCATCCTCAACCGATGTTCGTCCTGCTTTGAATCGAGAAAACTATTCAAAACACTTGGTCACCAAAGGCTTGCTGAAGCATTTTGTGAGTTTCACCTGCCATTTCACTGAGCTTGAAACAGAATCTCTCTCTCTCTCCTCTCTCTTCTCTCTCTCTCCTCTCTCTTCTCTCTCTCTCCTCTCTCTTCTCTCTCTCTCCTCTCTCTCTCCTCTCTCTCTCCTCTCTTCTCTCTCTCTCCTCTTCTCTCTCTCTCCTCTCTCTCTCTCTCCTCTCTCTCTCCTCTCTCTTCTCTCTCTCTCCTCTCTCTTCTCTCTCCTCTCTCCTCTCTCCTCTCTCCTCTCTCTTCTCTCTCCTCTCTCTTCTCTCTCTTCTCTCTCCTCTCTCCCTCTCTCCTCTCTCCTCTCTCTCCTCTCTCTCCTCTCTCCCTCTCTCTTCTCTCTCATCTCTCCCTCTCTCCTCTCTCTTCTCTCTCTCTCCTCTCCTCTCTCTCTCTCTCTCTCTCATCTCTCCTCTCTCTCTCTCTCTCCCTCTCTCTTCTCTCTCTCTCCCTCTCTCTCTTCTCTTCTCTCTCTCTCTTCTCTCTCTTCTCTCTCTTCTCTCTCTTCTCTTCTCTCTCTCTCTTCTCTCTCTCTCTTCTCTCTCTTCTCTCTCTCTCTTCTCTCTCTCTTCTCTCTCATCTCTCTCTTTCCTCTCTCTCTCTCATTTTTTCCTTTTAAATATTCTATTGTTACACAAAAACTCAGAACAATGCACTGACAACATGGCAAAAAATGCCCCTCTAATCTCAGTGGAATGACTCCCCGCACTACTTCACAAAGGAGCATACTGTTCAGTGGGATCTACACCGCCACCAGGTTTCACCTAGGATGCTCACCTATATGTGGTTGCAGGGGTTGAGTCACAGCTCCTGGTCCTGTGTGTGTTACCAGTTGTCAAAGGCATTTGTCAATAGACACACGTGTGTACTCGCCTAACTGTGGTTGCAGGGGTCGAGACTCAGCTCCTGGCCCTGCCTCTTCACTGTCCACTACTGGGTCTCTTCTCTCCCTGCTCCATGAGCTTTATCATACCTTGTCTTAAAGCTATGTATGGTTCCTGACTCCACTATATCATTTGCTAGACTATTCCACTTCCTGACCACTCTATGGCTGAAGAAATGCTTCCTAACATCCCTTTGACTCATCTGAGTCTTCAACATCCAATTGTGCCCCCTTGTATCTGTGTTCCCTCTCTGGAACATCTTGTCACTATCTACCTTGTCTATTCCCCGCAGTATTTTGTATGTCGTTATCATGTTTCTTCTAACCCTTCTGTCCTCCAGTGTTGTCAGGCCTATTTCCCTCAACCTTTTTTCGTAGGACAGTCCCCTGAGCTCTGGAACTAACCTTGTCGCAAACTTTTGAACTTTCTCTAATTTCTTGACGTGCTTGACCAGGTGTGGGTTCCAAACTGGTGTGTAAGTGTGTGTGTTTGTGTGTGTAAGTGTATGTGTATAAGTATATGTGTGTGTGTGTGTAAGTGTATATGAGTGTTAGTGTTTGTGTTTATTTATATGTAAGTTATTTTCAGTAACTAAATTATTATGTACTGTTCATGTATAATGCTTCAGGATATCTAAATGACTAGAAATCTGAACTTGAGGAAATAATTATACAACATTATTAAAAAGTGCAAGAATCTACACATACCTCATTTCTTATGGTAAAATAATGAATTATTAAAGGATTGCCAGTGTGTTTGTGTGCATAGTTCCTTTGTGTAAAGGAACAGGTGACAAGATAGAATGTAAGAATTATAGGGAAATAAACCTGCTGAGTATACCAAATAAGATGAGAGAGAGAGGAAAACAAAAATTTGTTCAGATTTTTAACCTGGAGGGTTAGCTACCCATGTTAACCCAAGAAAATCAGTGTGTCATCAACGACTCTTTCTCATTTCCACTGGGGTCCCTCAGTTTTGTCCCCTAGAATGCAACCTACACCAATTGGCTAACACCCAGGTATCTACTTGTTAGATGAAGAGGAACTGCAGGTGTAAGGAAACAGGCCCAATTTTTCCACCCAGCCAGGGATTGAACCACAGAAAGTGTGTGAGGCGAGAACATTGTCTACCAGGCCATGGGACACTGTGATAAACTTCAAGGTAGAATTATTATTGAAAGGGTTAATAGAAAGACAAAGTATGATTGTAGGGTGGCTTTAGGAATGGTAAAGGAAGTTCAGACCTAGTATTTATATCAAAGTATGTAAGTGAGCAGTACCTAGATAAGGATAAGTAACTGTTTGTTGCATTTATGGATTTATAAAAGACATATGGCAGATGTTACAAATGTGAGGATCAGCAGATAGGTTAATAAAAACAGTTTAAAGATTTTTAAGGAGAAGCCCAGGTTAGAGTATGCAGGAGGGAGGGGGACTGCTTCCCAGTAAAAGTGGGGGAGAGGGATGTGAGATGTTATTACGGTTGTTTAACATATAGATGGGTTTGTGAAGGGTGTGTGAGATTAAAAAATGTTGGATTTGATATGAAGGGAGAGTTATCCTAGTTCCTCTTTGCTGATGACATAGTTCTAGGGGATTCTAAAGGCAAATTAAAAAAAAGTTAGTGGATGAATTTAGGAGGACATGTAAAAAAAAGGAAATTAAAAATGAACTAAGAAAAGAGAAAGATGTTGAGGGTAACTAAAAGTTTTGGAAATGATAGATTGAACATTAGACTGGAGGGAGTGTAAAAGAAGTGAATGTATTTAGATATTTGACAGTGAACATGTTAGAAGATGGGTTTGTGAAACATGAGATGAACCATAGAATAGATGAGGAGAAAAAGGTGGGTGGTAGGCTGAGGTATTTGTGGAAAGAAAGTAAGTTTATCTATGGAAGCAGGAAAAAAAGGGAGTGTACCATAGTATGGTGGAACCAACACTTCCATATGGGTGTGAGGTGTGGGTTTTGAATGCTGCAGCAAAAAGATTACAGGCAGCAGAGATGTCATGTTGGGCAGCAATGTGTAGAGCTTTTATGAAGGAATTCAGGGAAACTATTAAGCAGGACTTGAGTCCTGGAGGTGGGAAGGGGAGGGGTGGGGATGTTGCAATCAGATTGTAGTCTGTTTGTGATGTCGGCACACTTCTAGAAAGATGAAGACAGAGTGAATGTGTTTTCTTCTTTGGATCTTCCTTGCCTTGGTGTGAGACAGCCATTGAAGGAAAAAAAATATAGTGCCTTATAAATAGTGAATGGAATGCTAAATTACATAAAATAAAAGAAGCAAAGATTTTTATTATTTATTTTATATTGCAGGTTCTATAGTGACCGAGGCATATGTACAGCGTGTGAAGAAGCTTGCAAGACATGTTATGGGCCTCGAGGTGACCAGTGTGCTTCATGCTCTAATAGCTCCTTCTTGCTTAATTCATCTTGTCATAGCACATGTCCACCTTCCCATTACCCAGAAGGAAGTGAATGCTATCCTTGTTATCACAACTGCCAAACTTGCAAGGGTGAGCACCAAGAACTTTTCTATTTAATAGATTCAAACAGAGCCTTTACCTTACTTGACATATATGATTTTTAGTTTTAAGGAAGCCATGATAGTTGTCCCACATTACCTAGTTTAAAAGTGACTGTGGCAAACAGGTAAAATAATATATACTGGTGACTTTGAGGGTCCAGACCCTCAATCTGAAAATTCCCCACAAGGTCCAAGAATTTAAAAAAAAAAAATATTTTTTTTTATGATATGGTAGAGAATCTTTTTCTGAAGGTATTAAAACATAAAGTACGAAATTAGATAAAAATTTGATGAAATTATGCTCTCACAAATTTTGCTGTGTCATCTATATATATACGCATTGGCGATTTTGCCCACTTTGAGTCCTTTTTTTGGCCAATTACATTGTTCCATAAGACCAAATTGTTAGCTATTTTGCTAGTACGTGTTCCATTTTATCTATTGAGCACAAGAAAAGACCAAATGAACTATTTCAACTACCCAATAAAGTGATCAGAAATTGGTAAATTGGCCGATTTCACACAAAGTTCAAAAATTTCCAGTTTCAAAATAAGGTCCAGAATAAACAATACAGGCATTCCTGGCACTAAAATAACATTTTCTCTGTTTATTAGTTATGTTTCCAGGCTTTACAGATGAATTCCATTTTGATTTTTTATTCGCATGAAGAATTTTTATTCGCACCAAAAAAACAGAAGATTTACTGTTATGCAATATTGTAATAATTGTATAAATAATATCAGTGCATTTGTAAATGCACATTAGACCCACCAGCTGACATGTATTGGACGCGTGATGTGATTTGTTTACTCTTGAGCATCGGCAAAAATCGAACATTTCCACTACTTTGAGCTCAATTTCAAGCTATTTTCAGTATGAAAACCAATCAAAGTCATCTCTATTTTTGTAATATGTCTTCCATTCTATCAAATGAGACCAAGAAACCGCTAATACAACCATAAAAAACATACAAAAATACACTGCAAAATCGCTGTTTTAATCCAAAAACACGGTCGCAGTTTTTTTCTCATTATGCACTGCATGCTGCAGAATTTATTTTATATAGTGCACACTTACCACATAGATGCATTCTCTCATATCTAGGCCCAAATTTACCACTCACAGCTTTTCTGAGTGAGCTGAGCTCATGATGTAGTACTACGGCTTGGACCCTGGTTTCAAAGCCATAGAACTATGGGACGGACCCTCAGAGGGTTAAGGTCCCTCTCACTATACAATCTGGTCTAGGATAACTCACTAATATCCAAAAATGTTTAGGGGAATACTTACATTTATGAGAAGTCCAACTCATTCTCTGAAACTTGTCTTACTTCCAGTTCAGAGAATTGGTTAAACCACTTATATACAGAAATAACTATATATTCAGTGGATAAGTATTTACACACTGTACATATGACAATTAGTCTGGCCCAGCCTTCACATTGGCACAAAGGAATACACAACCTTCTAGCATAGGATTCTGAACCACTCCACAAGCCTGGGCCGTGGTCACATATTTCCTTCCTGGTCACCTTAACCCAATGTTTTTATACACTGTAGCAACCTTGGGGCACTATTACTAGAACATCAAAACTCTTCTGTACGTCTTACCTCCTGGGCAACTCACATTTTGCCCAGAAGTGCTGCTTCTACCAGCCTGGTTTCCAGAAGAGTAAGTAAGAGTCAGCCAGTGCTGCCCTCATATCCACAACAAGTACAGTGGTACGTACCTCGATATCTGAACTTAATCCATTCCAGGAGGCTGTTCAAATAGTGATTTATACGATTATTGAATGAATTTTTCCTATAAGAATATTTTTTTAACATGTTGGTTGTTTTCCACTGAGGCAGGGTGACCCAAAAAGAAAGAAGAAACTTCATTCAGAAAAAAGTAACTGTGTCAACTCCCATTTTGTATTTGATTCCCCGTAATTGAGGTAGTAGGTTGGTAGACAGCAACTGCCGAGGGAGGTAATAACATACTGCCAAGTGAGTGTAAAGCGGAAGCCTGTACAGTGGACCCCCGGCTAACGATCAAAATTCATTGCAGAAGCCTGATCAAGTGCCATTACCGAACAAATTTACTTCCTTAAGAAATAATGTCACATAGGTTAGTCTATTTCAGACCCCCAAAAATACACTTCCACAAGCACTTACAATATTCTTTCCTTTCAACACGTCAGCCGTTTCCCACCGAGGCAGGGTGGCCCAAAAGGAAAAACGAAAGTTTCTCCTTTTACATTTAGTAATTTATTCAGGAGAAGGGGTTACTAGCCCCTTGCTCCAGGTATTTTAGGCGCCTCTTACGACACGCATGGCTTACGGAGGAAGAATTCTGTTCCACTTCCCCATGGAGATAAGAGGAAATAAGAACAAGAACTAGCAAGAAAATAGAAGAAAACCCAGAGGGGTGTGTATATATATGCTTGTACATGAATGTGTAGTGTGACTTAAGTGTAAGTAGAAGTAGCAAGATGTACCTGAAATCTTGCATGTTTATGAGACAGAAAAAAGACACCAGCAATCCTACCATCATGTAAAACAATTACAGGCTTTCGTTTTACACTCACTTGGCAGGACGGTAGTACCTCCCTGGGCGGTTGCTGTCTACCAACCTACTACCTAGGACTTACAATATTATACTTACATAATTGTATGATTTCCGGGGTGTTCGTTAACCGAGGGTCCACTGTACAGTGGACCCTCGGTTAACGAATACCCCGGAAATCGTGCAATTATGTAAGTATAATTTTGTAAGTTCTTGTGGAAGTGTAGTTTTGGGGGTCTGAAATAGACTAACCTACATGACATTATTTCTTAAGGACGTAAATTCGTTCGGTAATGGCACTTGAGCAGGCTTCTGCAATGAATTTTTTTCGTTAACCGAGGGTCCACTGTATTTGGTTTACATGATGATAGGATTTCAGGTGTCGTTTTTCTGTCTCATAAACATGCAAGATTTCAGGTACGTCTTGCTATTTCTACTTACACTTAGGTCACACTACACATGCATGTACTGTACATGTTTATGTACACGTTGATTTTATCTTAATAGTTCTTGTTCCTATTACTTTTCCTTTCATATCCATGGGGAAGTGAAATAAGAATCGTTCCTCCGTAAGCCGTGTGCGTTGTAAAAGTCAAATAAAATGCTGGGAGCAATGGGCTAGTAACCCCTTTTCTCGTATAGCCTACTAAAAAGAAAAAAAAAAGAAAACCATAAGAAATACATAATGTAAATTGGATTAATCCATTCCAGAACCCAAACAGTTACCAGTTACAAATCATTTTAAGTGAAAATATTGTTTATTTAAACCTGTATAATAATATTTGCATGCATAAAATCATATATGGTAACTATAAAAACAATAATTACATGAAATAAATGAAAATTTATATGCTGTGATTTTGTGTATAGGGAAAGGAGGAATAACATCTTTTAGGAGTGAGAAAGAACGAGTTGTGAGTGTGGGGGAAGTGCTTGAGGCAGTGGGTAGAATGAAAGGGGGTAAAGCAGCTGGAATTGATGGGATAAAGATAGAAATGTTAAAAGCAGGTGGGGATATAGTTTTGGAGTGGTTGGTGCTTTTATTTAATGTATGGAAGAGGGTAAGGTACCTAGGGATTGGCAGAGAGCATGCATAGTTCCTTTGTATAAAGGCAAAGGGGACAAAGAGAGTGCAAAAATTAAAGGAAAATAAGTCTGTTGAGTATACCTGGTAAAGTGTATGGTAGAGTTATTATTGAAAGAATTAAGAGTAAGATGGAGAGTAGGATAGCAGATGAACAAGGAGGCTTTAGGAAAGGTAGAGGGTGTGTAGACCAAGTGTTTACAGTGAAACATATAGGTGAACATTATTTAGATAAGGGTAAAGAGGTTTTTGTGGCATTTATGGATTTGGAAAAGGCATATGATAGGGTGGATAGGGAGGCAATGTGGCAGATGTTGCAAATGTATGGAATAGGAGGTAGGTTATTGAAAGCAGTGTAGAGTCTTTATGAGGATAGTGAGGCTCAGGTTAGAGTATGGAGGCGAGAGGGAGATTATTTCCCAGGGATGTGTGATGTCACCAATTTTGATGTTAAATACTTGAATCTCTGACCGGATTTGTCCATAGCTTTTACAAAGGTTTTCATGAGCCCCAGTTTTATGTGTAGTGGTGGTAGCAAAATTTTGTTTGGTTCAGTGAGAAGTGGATGATGAACATTTTTCATCCCAGGCTCCAATGATTGACGAGGTGGCCAGTCTCTCCTGATGTAGTGGGAACCTCTTGCATGGCCTCGCATGCATATCAATAGCTTGCTCACTGAATATTTATTATAAGTTTAAAAAGTGTTTGGCTAAGAAAATCATTTGCCTTTCACCTCAAAATATAAACTTGCACAGAACAAGCACCTTCTATGACTGCTGGAACAATAATGAAGGGCAGTGAAACTGTGAGTGTGGTAAGAAATACACTGCTGCAAGCTTGTTGGAACCTGTTGTGACACATAGGTGTATATTGAAAAGTAGAGCTAACAAACAATTTTAACCATGATATTCATTATCAGTGACCTAAAATTAGTTGGAAATTGCTACTCTGATCTCAGAAGCATTTTGGTAGTTGACCAGTGAATATAAGAGGGGCCTGGAGACGTGACTGACGAACAGATAAAATGTTATTTTTGAGCCAGGAATGTCTGCATTGTTATTCTGGCCCCTATTTTGAAATTGGCCTTTCTTGAATTTTGTGTGAAATTAGCAAAATTGGTAATTTCTGGTCACTTTTGTGTTGTTGAAATAGGTAAATTTGCAGTTTCTTGTACTCAATCAATAGAATAAAAGAAGTTCTAGTGAAATAGCTATAGTTTGGTTGAGTGGAACAAAGGAATTGGCCCAAAATAGGGCTAAAAGTAGGCAAATCGCCAATGCATAAATATCGCCAAGACTGCTAACTTTGTGAAAGCGTAATTTTGTAAGTTTTTCATCAAATTTTGAATTCTGGTTTCATTACCTTCGGAAAAAGTTTCTTTATCATTTCATAATTTTTTTTTTTTTTTTTTTTTTTTTAAATCTTTGACACTATGAGCAAGTTTACGAGCAGGGGTTAACAAACTTTTCAGCCTCATCTCTATTAGCACTGGCAGCCTCCCCATGCCTTACTACACTATGAATCCCACTCCTCTTTTTAAACCTATCAAACCAGCCCCTCTTTGCCTTAAATTCATCACTTTCAGCACTGTTTCCCATCTATTCCCAGCATTTTCCCTGATACCTTCAGTTACTCTGTCTTCAACACTGTAAAACTCGTCATATTTTATGTGCTTATTGTTGGAGCTGTCACTGAAGAATAAAAGATGCTTAATTTGCCTGATATTGAGAGTACAGTCTCTCCTCACTTACCAACGGAGTTTCGTTCCTAAGACCACGTCAGTAAACAAATTCATCGCTAATCGAGGAACCACCCCTTACTGATACAGTGGACCCCCTCTATTCGAACAGCTCGGCAATAGAACATATCGTCATTAGAACAAGAAAATCAATATCGCCATGCGAACAAAATATCACGATTCGAACAAGTGCGTCCATCACCTGTCCTCCCAGGCGCTTAGAGAGCCAGTCTCGCATTGTTTACACTCGAGAGAACAATACCCTGCACGCTCATCCAGACATTTCACACTTAATTATAATTGTTTGGAGTTTGTTCATTAAGTGTGAGGCAGTGGTGGTAGAGGCAGTCTTAATGTAGAGTGCGAGGTGAGTAAACAAGATTAAATGAAGGTTTGGGAGTTTTGTAAACAAACCAGTTGTTGTTGCTGTTACCAGCCTGACACGTATGATTTCTGTTCACTCCGTGAAGCTAACTGGAAGTGATCTAATGCAGTTACAAACTCCGTTTTCTCTTATACTAACACGTCTGAAGGAGGAAAGAATAGGAAGATGTTTTCATAGCTGGACCAAGTATGCCTGCCACCGTCTTTCCCAGCCACCACATTCGTAATGACATACATATTTTATTCATTCTAGAGTGTATATCAGGTATTTATGTTATTTATATTGTTTATTATGTCATATTAGATGAATTGTGATAGATAAATAAGCTGTCGAGTTGATAATAGCTTCATAGTGAAGTACTATTTTGTCATGCCTACTGACAGCAGAAACGGATTAATTGTACAGTGAACCCCCGGTGTTCGACGGCGTCGGTGCTCGGCCAAATCGGTGTTCGACGGGGATTTTTACAATATTTTTGACTCGGTATTAGGCGGCCACTCGGAGTTCGACGAGTCGGCTATCCATCCCGAACGCGTACGCATGTGGCCGTGGCCCAGCTGGGCGCCCAGGCACTCAGTGTGTTATTGTTTACAAGCGAGCGAACACTACCCACGCACCACCCACGCATTCATACCATATATATTGTCATTATTCCAGTGTTTTTAGTGCTTGCAACTGGTAAATAAGCCACCATGGGCCCCAAGAAAGCTCCTAGTGCCAAGCCTGTGGTAAAGAATGTCAGAAATACGGTAGAATTGAAGAAGGAGATGATAGCAAAATATGAAAGTGGAGTGCGTGTCACTGAGCTGGCCAGGCTCTATGGCAAATCCCATTCCACCATCTCTTCCATTTTGGCCAAGAGAAAGGAAATCAAGGATGCTGTTGTTGCGAAAGGTGCAAGTATGGTCACAAAACAGAGATCTCAAGTGCTGGAACAAGTGGAAACTTTGTTGTTGGTGTGGATCAACGAGAAACAGTTAGCAGGAGATAGTATTACGCTGGCAATAATATGTGAAGAAGCAAGGCAGTTGCATGATGATCTCGTCAAGAAAATGCCTGCAACGAGTGCTGAAGTGAACGATTTAAAGCCAGCAAAGGCTGGTTTGACAGATTTAAGAGCGAAGTGGCATACATAGTGTTGTGAGGTATGGTGAGGCAGCCAGTTCTGACAAAAATGCTGCTGAAAAATATGTGCAAGAATTCCAGGGGTACATAGAGGCTGAACAATTCCAACCACAACAAGTGTTCAATTGTGACGAAACAGGCCTGTTTTGGAAGAAAATGCCAAACAGGACCTACATTACAGAGGAGGAAAAGGCACAGCCAGGACATAAGCCTATGAAAGACAGGCTCACTCTCATGATGTGTGCTAATGCCAGTGGTGATTGCAAAGTGAAGCCTTTACTGGTGTATCATTCTGAAAATCCCGAGTGTTTGGCAGATGTGGTATCAAAAAGTCTAATTTGTGTGTGATGTGGAAGTCTAACAGTAAGGCATGGGTCACTAGGAAATTTTCCTTGAATGGTTCAAAAACGTGTTTGGCCCCAGTGTGAAGAAATATCTCGAGGAAAATAATTTACCACTTAAGTGTCTCCTGATAATGGACAATGCTCCTGGTCATCCTCCAGACTTGGCAGAGCAAATTGTGCAGGGCTGTGAGTTCATCAAAGTGAAGTTCTTGCCCCTAATACCACTCCTCTCCTCCAGCCCATGGACCAGCAGGTCATTTGCAACTTTAAAAACTCTACACCAAAGCAATGTTTCAAAAGTGCTTTGATGTGACCACAGACATGGATATGACACTAAAAGACTTTTGGAAAGAGCATTTCCATATCCTGCATTGTGTAAAGCTTATAGGTAAGGCTTGGGAGGGAGTGACTACCAGGACTTTGAACTCTGCCTGGAGAAAATTGTGGCCAGACTGTGTCCTAGATTTTGAAGGTTTTGGGGCTGAGCCTCAGAACCCTGAGCCTGAGCCTGTTAAGGAAGAAATTGTGGAACTGGGCAAGTCCATGGGGTTGGATGTTTGTACCCAGGATGTGGAAGAGTTGGTGGAGGAGCACAATGAAGAGTTAACCACTGAAGATCTGCAAGAGCTTCAACAGCAACTGCAACAAGAGACCACAGGTCAGGAAAATGGTCCAGAGGAGGAGGAGGTGGAACCGAGATGGAAGAATGTACCTTCTTCAAGGATTAGGGAGATCTGTGACAAATGGGCTGATGTGCAAGGCTTCATGGATGATTATCACCCTAACCAAGATGTTGCACGCCGTGTATGCGACATGTTTAATGACAATGTTTTGTTACATTTTAAGGACATTTTAAAGAACCGCCAGACACAGAGCTCCCTGGACAGATTTTTTGGTAGAGAGGGGTCCAGTGACTCTCAAGCTGGTCCTAGTGGCATTAAAAGAAAAAGGAAGTAACCCCAGAAAAGAACTTGTTACCTGCAGTGTTAATGGAAGGGATTCCCTTCCAAACACTAGCATACTACTCCACCTTCTCCCTCCTCCCATCCTCCACACATCAACAACTCTTCAATAAAAGTAAGTGACATGTTATTGTACTATTTATTTATAATTTTGTTATAAAATTGTGTTTAATTTAATGTCAAAAAGTTCTAAAAAATATTTTATTTTAATACTTTTGGATGTCTGGGACGGATTAATTTTATTTCCATTATTTCTTATGGGGAAAATAGAATCGGAGTTCGACCAAACCGGTAGTCGACGGGCCCTCTCTGACGGATTGCCGACGAGAACCGGGGGCTCACTGTATTTCCATTATTTCTTAAGGGAAAAATTAAATCGCCATTCGAACATTTTGCGTTGAGAACTAGCTCCTGGAACGGATTAAGTTCGAATAGCGGGGGTCCACTGTACTTCAAAAATGTCACCACTCGAAATTAAAACATTCAGTTTTATGTTTGCTGTGAAAATCCTTTCAATCTTTTCATTATTAACAGTAATACAAAATGAAATAGGTCAATAATTTACTTTCGAGATATTCCAGGAAATGCACGCATAGCTGATTACTTTGGGAAATTTTTTTTTTTTTTTTTTAGAAAATTGCTCTTTTTTATAGTCTTTGCATAGGATAAGAGTGATCTTCTATAGTTACCCTTCAGGCGCATAGTGTGTAATGTTTTCTGTAATGGTCGCGGTCACTTTTTTTTTTATCCTTCCTGCCGCCCACCCTTCAATACTTCTCCATAGTATATTGTCAGTTTTTATTAATTTGGGCGTCTTTATCATACTTTACGTTATTTATGTTACACCTAATATTATTCTGGAATAAATATGATAGGTAGATAACCTTTATTAATAGTAATAGTATTTTTTTTTATTAGCACATGGGCTGTCTCCCACCAAGGCAGGGTTGCCCGAAAAAGAAAAACTTTCATCATCATTCACTCCATCACTGTCTTGCCAGAGGCGCGCTTACAACATTAACAGGCAGGGATATAGTTTTGGAGTGGTTGGTGCTATTATTTAATAAATGTATGGAAGAGAGTAAGGTACCTAGGGAATGGCAGAGAGCATGTATTGTTCCTTTGTATAAAGGCAAAGGGGACAAAAGAGAGTGCAAAAATTATAGGAGATTTGGAAAAGGCGTATGATAGGGTGGATAGGGGGGCAATGTGGCAGATGTTGCAGGTGTATGGAATAGGAGGTAGGTTACTGAAAGCAGTGAAGAGTTTTTATGAGGATAGTGAGGCTCAGGTTAGAGTGTGTAGGAGGGATGGGGACTATTTCCCATTAAAAGTGGGCCTTATGCAAGGATGTGTGATGTCACCGTGGTTGTTCAATATATTTATAGATGGGGTTGTAAGAGAAGTGAATGCGAGGGTCTTGGCAAGAGGTGTGGGGTTAAAAGATAAAGAATCAAATACAAAGTGGGAGTTGTCACAGTTGCTTTTTGCTGATGACACTGTGCTTTTGGAAGATTCTGAAGATAAGTTGCAGAGGTTGGTGGATGAATTTGGTAGGGTCTGTAAAAGAAGAAAATTGAAGGTGAATATAGGAAAGAGTAAGGTGATGAGGATAACAAAAAGATTAGGTGATGAAAGATTGGATATCAGCTTGGAGGGAGAGAGTATGGAGGAGGTAAATGTATTCAGATATTTGGGAGTGGACATGTCAGCAGATGGGTCTATGAAGGATGAGGTGAATCATAGAATTGATGAGGGGAAAAGGGTGAGTGGTGCACTTCGGAGTCTGTGGAGACAAAGAACTTTGTCCATGGAAGTTAAGAGGGGAATGTATGAGAGTATAGTTATACCAACACTCTTATATGGGTGTGAAGCATGGGTGATGAATGTCGCAACGAGGAGAAGGCTGGAGGCAGTGGAGATGTCATGTCTGAGGTCAGTGTGTGGTGTGAATATAATGCAGAGAATTCGGAGTTTGGAAATTAGGAGGAGGTGCGGGATTACCAAAACTATTATCCAGAGAGCTGAGGAGGGGTTGTTGAGGTGGTTCGGACATGTAGAGAGAATGAAACGAAACAGAATGACCTCGAGAGTGTATAAATCTGTAGTGGAGGGAAGGCGGGGTAGGGGTCGGCCTAGGAAAGGTTGGAGGAGGGGTAAAGAGGTTTTGTGTGCGAGGGGCTTGGATTTCCAGCAAGCATGCGTGTGCGTATTTGATAGGAGTGAATGGAGACAAATGGTTTTTAATACTTGACGTGCTGTTGGAGTGTGAGCAAAGTAACATTTATGAAGGGATTCAGGGAAACCGGCAGGCCGGACTTGAGTCCTGGAGATGGGAAGTACAGTGTCTGCACTCTGAAGGAGGGGTGTTAATGTTGCAGTTTTATAACTGTAGTGTAAAGCACCTCTCTGGCAAGACAGTGATGGAGTGAATGATGACGAAAGTTTTTCTTTTTCGGGCCACCCTGCCTTGGTGGGAATCGGCCGATGTGTTAATAAAAAAAAATGATTATTAATACCATCGACATACCTTGTTCACTGAGTTTAATAATTTCTTAAGCTGCCACGAGACTCAGAGAATGTAAACACACAGACAAACATTCCAGCTAACCCCTTTACTGTGAACTTCTTTTGTACTCCTTCCATTTTCCTCTTCTTGTACTATGGGGTGCACAGTAGAGTACAAATTTTTATATATATGTAGTCTTGTAGACTGTGAAAGCTAGTGTACTGAGTGGCTGTGGGAAGGAGATTGAGATGCTTGATGCTGAGATGCTGCGCTGCCTGTTTCCATGGCCCAAGTTCTCATATGGCATACAATATTGACTAGTCAGAGAGCCCGTTGTAACTCTGAGTTGTCGGTAAACGAGTACGTTGGTAAGTGAAGAGAGGCTGTATTGTGTCAGTGTGGTGCAGTGAACAATGGTGAACTAAGATGGTGTTCCCATGATGCACTGCAGTGGCCCTGATTTTTTGTATACTATTCACACATGCCATGCAAATGCCTTCTTTCGTGTCTAAGCCTCCCAGGCCTCTCAAGTCAAAATTGAAGGCACCAGAATTTACATGTAGATCTACATAAGCAACAGTAGCATCACAGCTGAGAGACTTAACAGTTCCTGGCTAACACCCAGCATCCTTAAATCCATTAACAAAAAGCACCAATATGAAAAACAGTACAGAAGGGGTCAAATAACCAGAGACCAATCCAAACGCTACTCGTCAATCCTTACAGCTTGAAAAGGTCAAAAAAATTGTATTATGAGAACAGACTACATAACATAAAAGGTGATATGAAAAAGACCTGGAAAACCCTATCTGAAATTCTAGGAAATAAAAAGATATCCAAAAACAAAACTATCAAATTAACAAAATCAGATGAGTAAAAGGACACAAATGCAACTAATGAGACATTTTATTGTGGCAACGTTTCGCTCTCCAGGAGCTTTCTCAAGCCATTACAAACAGTGCATGGACACACAGGGTATAAATAGGTTCAGGGTGAGGTGTAATATTAGTGGTGGTAGAGGTAGTAGTGATATAAGTCGTAGTAGTAGTAGTGATACAATAAGGTAGAACAATCAACTTGCACATGAGTAAAAGGTGATAAAAGCAATTACTTGGGTAGTATAAAAATAGGTTAGACAAATAAAAATGATCTCACACACTTCTATTCCAGTCAAGATACTAAGACCAAAAGAGGCATCATCATCGGATTTTTCCTAAGAGCTTACCGAATTTGTAGTCCTGAGTTTCTTGACGAGGAATGTACATACATTCACCAAACCTTCACTGATTTACATTTTCCTTCCTTTTTCATCAAAGATTGCAAGAGAAGAGCTCTTCAGATCATTAATTCTTCATGCACCAACACCACTCCAAACAAAGTTATAATTCTTCCAAACAGCCAGGTTGCATCGAACATTTCTAAAGTACTTGCACAAGCTAACACTAGAGTCGCCATCGCTTCCAGCACTTCTATAAAGGATCTGACCAGGACAAAATCCAAGCACCATGAACCAGTCAATGCAGGGGTTTACACTATACCCTGTGGAGGCTGCGACAAGATTTATGTAGGAGAAACAGCAAGAAACCTCGAAACACGCCTCAATGAACACAATAATGCATGTAGGAACGATAACCTGAACAACGCCTGCGTACAACACCGAAATTCTACCAATCATCTCATGAAATTCAAAGACGCCCGTTTAATAATCAAAGAAACTGATTTCTGCAGACGCAAGTGCCTTGAATCAGCACTTATCGCTGTTTCTAACACAATTAAACAAAACAAAGGCAGCTTTACCATCTCTGAAGTCTTAGTCTAAGATACGGTATTATGTACCACAATCAGCCCTACTCACACTATACTACTCACTCATCTATCCCTACCTCACATATGCCATTTGTGCATGGGGATCAACAGCAATTACCCACCTAAAGCCAATAATAACCCAACAAAAAGCCGCAGTAAGAATTATCACGCAATCCAACGCTAGGCAGCACACCCCCCACTCTTCAAAGACCTAAACCTACTCACTGTTCAGAACATCCATACTTACTACTCTGCTATCTACATTTATAGAACCATTAATTCCAACTTTAACCCTGAGCTAGAACACTTTCTTGAAAGTTGTGACAGGACCCATAGACATAATACCAGACATAAACATCTCTTTGACATTCCCCGTGTCCGACTAAATCTATACAAAAATTCAATGTGCATAAAAGGGCCTAAAATCTGGAACTCCCTGCCTGAAAACTCTAGAACTGCAGACACAACCTCCATTTTCAAAAGCACCATTAAAAAACATCTTATCTCACTTACACACCCAACCGGTAGCTAACCACATAAAAACTACTTTATCTTGCACATATCCACAGCAAAATACACTTATTGATATCTGTGATTCCCCTTAATTTGCACAGTACTAACCAAAATTCTAATACAACTATTGCTTCATAATTCTTAACTAGTCATAAGTTTGCCTAAGACACTCCAATATAGAATCTGTATTATGCCAATACATCACCTTTATCATTGATATATAAACTAATTGCTAAATTCTTAAACTAATTGCTAAATACACCAATACATCATCTTTATCATTAATATATAAACTAATTGCTAAATTCTTAAACTAATTGTTAAATTCTTAAATATTTAAATTTCAGTACCTCAATTCTGTAAACCTAGTTAATCACTACAATTACCTACCCTTACTATCAGTATAATCATTGTGTCACTATTGAGTAAGACCTATCATAAGACTGCCTGAAAAGCCTAGGCATACCTAGGCATATTATTGGCCATCTTGTAATATCTACTTCATAAAATGTATAATTATAAGTACACCCCACCTTGTATATTACTCGAAATAAAGAATTTGAATTTGAATTTGAATGGATGGGGATTCCCCTTCCAAACAATTCAAATTCAAATTCAACTCTTCCATCCTCTACCCACCTCTTGTCTTCCACACATCAACAACTCTTCAATAAAGGTAAGTGTCATCGTTTTTTTGTTTTATTCTTCATGTCTCATTGTTTTCTGTGTAATTAAATGTATATTTAATGTACAAAAATATTTTATTTTAATATTTTTGGGTGTCTGAAACGGATTAATTGAATTTCCATTATTTCTTATGGGGAAAATAGATTCGGAGTTCGTAATATTCGGTGTTAGTCACTCCCTCTGGAATGGATTAATTACGAACACCGGGGGTCCACTGTATCCTCAGATTGTAATTTGAGTAAATTTATTAACTGTTATAAGCTAATGTTTAACTAAACCTACTTCATTCAGTTTGGAAACAAAGCTACAAATGTTCCACTTAACATAACGCTAAATGGTTCACCCATCACAAGACTCACAGAGGGAAAGTTTCTAGGAATCCACCTTGACAGTAGTCTTAAATTCCAAACACACATACAACAAATTTCCAAGAAAATCTCAAAGACAGTAGGTATATTATCTAAGATACACTATTATGTGCCACAACCAGCTCTCATTGCACTATATCATTCTCTTATCTACTCTTATCTCACCTATGGAATCTGTGCATGGGGCTCAACAACATTAAATCACCTTAGACCACTCATAACCCAGCAAAAGGCTGCAGTCAGGATGATAACAAATTCCCACTCTAGACAGCATACTCCACCTATATTCAAAACCTTAAAACTACTCACCATAAAAAATATTCATACCTATTCATGTGCCTTCTACATACATAAAACTCTACATGCTAATATCAACCCTCTGCTCAAAATTCTCCTCAACAACTTTAATAGGTCCCACGACCATGACACAAGACACAGATCACTATTTGACATACCCCGAGTCCATACTAACCAATGTAAAAATTCTATGCACATAAAGAACCCCAGAATCTGGAATTCATTACCAGTAAATATTAAGTTAACCTTGTCGGAAAATCAATTCAAGACTCTTCTCAAAAATCACTTACTCACCCTATACTAAATACTCATACTGTAACAAACTTTCAAACCCAATGTTATTTTTTTCTTAAGATAATCTCAATTTTATATGTCATCCTCCTTAACACTTATTGCAATTTCATATCATCATATGTCATTTAAAATATTATAGTATCATCATTTTGTTAATTTGAAATAAAATACAGTGGACCCTCGGTTAACAAAAAAACTTCATCCCAGAAGCCTGCTCAAGTGCCATTACCGAACGAATTTACTTCCTTAAGAAATAATGTCACGTAGGTTAGTCTATTTCAGACCCCCAAAAATACACTTCCACATGCACTTACGATATTATACTTACATAATTGTGCGATTTCCGGGGTATTCGTTAACCGAGGGTCCACTGTATATAACTAGAAGAAACTCAATAAATTTTTCTAGTATTGTTATTATACTAGTATAGCATCAACATATTGTAACTTGAAATAAAATATACAACTAGATTAAACTCAACCAATTTCTCTTGTATTGTCTTTTAATAGTATGTATAATCATATTGTATGTTGAAATAATACAGAACTAAAATAAACTCAATCAATTTCTCTAGCATTAAGTACTTAGTGAATAAGTCTTTAGAATAAGCTGCCCCTAATGCCATGGCATGACAGTGGCTCTCCTTGCATTACAGTTTTATAATTGTAACTACCAATAACAATGTACACTTGTAACATGCATCGAAATAAACTTATTATTATTATAAAACAAACTCAATCAATTTCTCTAGTATTAAGTAGTCTATAAGCCATTAGATTTAGTCTGCCCATAATGCAATGGCATGATAGTGGCTCTCTTTGCACTTCAGTTCATAATTGTAATTACAAAATCTCGATGTAAACTTGCAATGAAATAAAAATATTATCTTTGTGAGAGACAGTGAAAGGGTTAATACAAAATAACTCTTCAGAGGAGGTGCCTTGATGTTAATGAAGGGCTATTGATCTAGGGAATTGGATCTGCCTTACATTTCTTCGGCTCAGACCTGATTGCTGCCTTTCCTCAGGTGCCACATTCCCTTTCATAATCATAATCTTTATTTCAGTATGATACAGTGTTTGTACAGAGATGGGCGACTTTTATGGTATCTCCGTTATTTGTTGTCCGATTTTTTTTGCTTTTTGGTATACATTTAGAAGCATGTATTTAGAATGATGTGAGAAAGTTTCAATAAGATCGGCTAACAAACAACAGAGAGAGAGAGAAAAAATACTGATTATGACAAATGGCAGCATCTCCTGCCAGTCTTGCGGCACTAGCGGCACTGCGGACACTTCCCACTCATAGAATACGTCTAACACAAATTACGTATGGAATCAATGAATGTAAGATAGCTTATCTTCATGCCGAAAAAAATTAAATTTGTAACACTTTTGACACTCACCAAAATATCTGCCTTTTTACCCCCACAAAATAAAAAATATTTGAGATACTCCAAATTTTGTTACACACTAAATACAAACACTTTGCTTTATGTTCCCTGTGAAAATCATTTCAATCTAATCATTAATAATGGAGGGGGATCAAACAATAGGCCAAAATCTTACTTTCGAGATAATCACGGAAACGCGCTCACGCCTCATTTACGATATTTTTCGATTTATTTTTGTACTCCGTGCAGAAATTGCTAAACTCGTCCCTTAACACTTTTTATAAAATATTTATCAAATTTAAGTGTTGTAAGGATAACAGGTTGGATTATGATTACAGGTAATGAGAATAAGAATATACAGCCTTTAATATGCTTATGGTTGAGAGATTTCCATAGCATATTAACACATTTTTAACCCTTTGACTGTCACAACCCCTAATCCTGAGGTGTCTCCTGTTGTCGCAAAATTTTCGAAAAAAAAAAATATTTTTTCTTATGAAATGATAGAGAATCTTTTCCCGGTGGTAATGACACCAAAAGTATGAAATTTGATGGAAAACTTACGGAATTAGGCTCTTGCGAAGTTAGTGATCTCGGCGATATATGCACATTGGCAATTGCGCCGCATTTGAGCCCTATTTTCGGCCAATTCCATTGTTCCAGTCAACCAAACTCATAGCTATTTCTTTAGAACTCCATTTGGTCTATCGATTGAGTACAAGAAACCACCAATTTACCAATTTCAACTACCCAATAAAGTGGTCAGAATTTGGCAATTTGGCCAATTTCATGCAAAATAAAAAAGTTGTCAATTTCAAAATAAGGTCCAGAATAAACAATGCAGACATTCCTGGCACTAAAATAAGATGTTATCTGTTCATTAGTCATGTCTTTAGGCCCCTCTTATATTACTCTTGCTTTCTATTTTGATTTTTTATTCACCCAAAAGTAGAAGATTTACCGTTATGCAGACTATAGGATTATTGTAAAAATGGTATTAATAATATCAGTGCACTTGTGAAAGAATATTAGACTCACCAGTTGATATGTATTGGACGCATGGCATGATTTGTTTACTCTTGAACATTGGCAAAAATCAAACATTTCCTATACTTTGAGCTCAATTTCAAGGTCGTTTTCATCATGAAACTAATCAAAATCATCTCTACTTCTGTAGTATGTTTTCCATTCTATCAAATGAGACCACATAAAAGAGAATACAACCATAAATACCATACGAAAATACACCTCAAAGTCGGCGTTTTAATCCAAAAACACAGTCAGAGGTTTTTTTTTCTCATTATGCACTGCATGTGCAGGATTTTTTTTTATACAGCGCACACTGACCACACAGACCCATTCTCTCATATGTGGGCCTACCAGCTTTCTCCCGCTTGATTTGAAGCCGCTAGAATTTTTGAGTATATATATGTCCGAAACAGTGGCTCGTAAGACGTATATATACGACCAAAGCAGTCAAAGGGTTAAACATGTTCATCATATTAAATCGTTGTAAGGTTTATAGGTAATAAAAATAAGAATATATAGTTTTTCATATGCTTCTGGTAATGAGAATAAGAATATACATAGTTTTTTATATGTTCATGGATGCAATTATTATTATGACCAACAAACTTACTCTCAATATTGATAAAACCTATTTTATCCAGTTTGGGAACAGAGCTGCAAACGCACCACTTAACATAATGATAAACGGGTCCCTTATCGCAAAACTCACAGAGGGAAAATTCTTAGGAATACATCTTGACAGTGGCCTCAAATTTCAGACACACATACAACAAATCTCCAAGAAAGTCTCAAAGACCGTGGGAATACTATTCAAGATACGGTACTATGTTCCACAACCAGCTCTCCTTACCCTATATCACTCACTCATTTACCCCTACCTCACCTATGGAATCTGCGCATGGGGCTCTACATCAATAACTCATCTCAGACCACTAATAACACAACAAAAGGCAGCAGTTAGAATGATAACAAATTCCCACTCCAGGCAACATACTCCACCAATATTCAAAAACCTAAACTTACTCACCATACAAGACATCCATACTTTTTACTGTGCCTATTACATACATAGAAAACACTATGCAGATATTAACCCACCACTCAAACTTCTCCTTACTAATTTTAACAGGACACATGACCATAACACTAGACACAGATCACTCCTCGATGTTCCCCATGTCCACCTAACACTATGTAAAAACTCAATGCACATAAAAGGCACGAAAATTTGGAATTCATTACCTGTCATTGGCAAAGAAACCCTACCTGTACCCCAATTCAAAGCGATGCTAAAAAACCACCTTCTCACCCAAAGCTAATTGCTCCATATCAACCATTCCCAGCAAAGTAGAATAATCACTTAACGTAAAACCTGACTTTAAAGTCAATGTATTGTATGAATGAACGAATGAATGAATGTAAAAACCTGTTATGGATAATACTTACTTAGCTAATTATTCCCACAACACTTACATTATAATGACCACGTAAACTAACTGCAATGCAATTAATTGTTTTAAATTGTTATCTCACTCAATTAGTTGCATTGCTGCAATAAATTGCTACAATTAATTGATATGTTCAACTTATATTCAAACTTTAAAACTTAGATATGCAACTTTACTTATTTTATAAATTATCAACCATAACTTTTTATTATTTTATTATTATTATTGCTTTAATTTGTTTAATCTGATTTAATTAATTTTATAATGAAGACAAAAGTACAAAACTATGTTCAAATTTCATAGCTTAAATACTCACCTTTACTCATTGTATACTATCTACAATAATTCTTACAATTTAGTTTTAAGTTAATTTTAAGTCTGCCCAAAATGCCCTGCATACTAGGGGCTTTTGGCATGTACACCTCATGTAATCTCAATAACCAAATGTAATTCTTTGTATCATGTCCAAATAAAAATTATTATTATTATTATTATTATTATTATTATTATTATTATTAAGCATATTAACACATTTTTAATCAATCAAATTTAGCTGTTGTTAGGATATAGGGAAAGGTGTTTTTTGGGTAGCTTTGAAGATGCTGACAGATAGTGATGCTCTGGACATTTCAGGCAGGGAGTTCCAGATTTTGGGTCCTTTTATGCACATTGAGTTTTTTACAAAGATTAAGCCAGACACAGGGTATGTCACAGAGATTTTTGTGTTTAGTATTATGTGTGAGTTCTGTTACAACTATCAAGGAAGTGCTTCAGGTCAGGATTAATATTAGAAGTTATTGTTCTATATATATAGAACACAGTAGTAAGAGTGAATGTTTTGTATAGTAATTAGGTTTAGGTCTTTGAGGAGTAGGGGAGTGTGTTGTCTGGCAGTAGACTTTGTGATCATTCATACTGCAGCCTTTTGTTGAGTTATTACTGGCTTGAGGTGATTTGCTGTTGTGGATCCCCATGCACAAATGGCGTAGGTAAAGTAGGGGGTAGATTAGTGTGTAGTATGCTGTAAGTAGTGCTGTTTGAGGTACTTAATAACATATCTTTGAGAAGGTACTAACTGTTTTGGACACTTTTTTTTTTTTTTGTAGTGTGTTGGATGTGAGTGTTTAATTTCAGGTTGCTGTCAAGGAACAGATCCAGAAATTTTCTAATCATAATGTTTAGAATGTGACCCCACGAATTATCAGTAATGACACGTTGCAAACAAACCATACAGTGGGGTTCGAACCAGCGGTCAGAGAGTCTCAGAACTCCAGACCGTCGCGTAAGCCACTGGGCCAGCTAGCTTCAATAAGATTCATCCAACTAGGTATATTTCTACACCATAGGAAGGTTAGCATAGGCACCACTGTGTCCACAAATGCAAGTTTTTACAGCGAATCTCCCGCTAGCATGGCCGTGACTTGAGCTAGAGTTCGTCACGGCCATGCTAGCGGGAGATTCGTCTGTAAAAACTTGCATTTGTGGACACAGTGGTGCCTATGCTAACCTTCCTATGGTGTAGAAATATACCTAGTTGGATGAATCTTATTGAAGCTAGCTGGCCCAGTGGCTTACGCGACGGTCTGGAGTTCTGAGACTCTCTGACCGCGGGTTCGAACCCCACCCGTGGTATGGTTTGTAGAAGTGTGAGTTTATTGGTAGTCATCTAGGTTGATATTTTTAAGAGCTCTTCGTTAACAATGTTGTTGAGGGATGCTAAATTTGGGTGGGAGATGACAAAAGTTGTCTTCAGCAAGGATAACAAATCTAAGTTGCTGCAATACATTTGGAAGATCGTTAATGTATAATAGGAAAAGCAGAGGGCCAAGGATGCTTCAGTGGAATGCCAATGTCGACAGGTCTTCTTGAAGAGGTTGTACCCTAGATAGAGACATATTGGTGTCTGTTGGTAAGGGAAGACCATATACGTATATGCAAGTGCATGACGTCTTACCTTTGCGTTTAGATACTTTTCCATAAATATAATTTATTAAAAATTGCTGAGAAATATCAGCTGGATTATATTTTCCCAAGGAGATTTAGTAATATGATTCATTTTAAATGAGTGTGTTAACATGTTGATTGTTACCCATTTTTATCAGATCTAAAAGCGAGTTTCAAACTTAAAGGTGAGTAATTGGTGTTATTTGACAGTGTATAAGATGTACTTCAGTGTGACATTATAAAATTTAATATTTTTAACACACCAGCCATCTCCCTCCAAGATATGGTAACCCAAAAATAAGAGGAAACACATTCACCATCATTCATTCTATTGTTGTTTTGCAGAGTGCAGACATCACAGATTAGATGATCCTTCAAACTGCAACATCCATATCCTTCAGTTAGAGTGAAGACACTACTTCCTACCCTAGGACTCTAGTTCACTGAACCAGTTTTCCAAGAATTTGTTTGTAAATGTTACCATACTCGCACTCCAACAGCATGTTGTCATAAAAATCACGTCTCCATGTATCGTGATATACAATGATCAGATAAGCCTACTTTATCTTCTTCCTTCAATCCTTCCTGGGACCACCCCTACCCCTCCTTTCTTCCACCCCAGATTTATATACAGTGCCCTCTTAGTCATTATATTCTGCTCCATCCTTTCTAAATGCTCAAACGGTCTCAACAGCCCCTCCTCTGCTCTATGAATTATACTTTTGGTAGCTCCACACCTAATCTCCATGCTCGGAATTCTCTACATAATGTTCAAAGCACACATTGCCCTCAAGCATAGCATCTGTACTGCCTCCAGCTCTGTCGATGCAATATTTAAAGTCCATATTCACTCCCAGATAGGTGTTGATACCACTATACAGTGGACCCCTGGCTAACGAACACCCCGGAAATTGTACAATTATGTAAGTATAATATTGTAAGTGCTTGTGGAAGTGTATTTTTGGGGGTCTGAAATAGACTAACCTACGTGACATTATTTCTTAAGGAAGTAAATTTGTTCAGTAATGGCACTTAAGCAGGCTTCTGGGAAGAAGTTTTTTCGTTAGCCGGGCGTCCACTGTACACTGATACATTTTTTTTTTTTTGCCTTCATGGATAGATAAAGTTTTGTCTCCACAATTGCCTCAGTGTACCACCCACCTTTTTAACCTTTTCTATTCTGTGGTTCATCTCACCTTTCATGGACCTATCTGCCAACAAATTCACTCTCAAATATCTGAATGCTTTACTTCCTTCACAATCCTTCCCTTCAGTCTGATATCCAATCTATCACTGCCTAGATTTTATGTTATTCTCATCACTTTGCTTTTATTTTCCTTCTTTATATACCTTCCCAAAGTCATCCATCAACTTTTGCAACTTCTCTTCTGACTCCCAAAAGAACCATGTCATCAGTAATGAGCAACTGTGACAAATCCCACTCTGTATCAAGTTCGGCTTTTCAGTCCCACACCACAACACCCTAGCACTCACTTTACACAAATAACCCACACATAGGAGAGAGAAACTTATGATGATGTAGATGAGAAGATGTAGTGCCTTTTTACCATATTTATTGGCAAGTCTTCCTGTCCAGTATTTAAAGATGATGGAATATTGCAATATAAACTTACCTCTGCTTCTCTTATCTTTCAGGTTCAGGTCTGAATGACTGCACCTCCTGTCATGACTATCTCACACTTGATGGTGGAATGTGCATTGAATGCCAGTCAGGCAGTTATTACAACCTCAGTTCTCAAGCATGTGAACCATGCAATAAGTCTTGCCTTACTTGCTCATCTGGTGGAGATAATGGTTGTACATCATGCCAAACACCCATGTCTCTTCATCCTGCCACTAGTACCTGCCGAACATGTTGTCCTCCTGGTGTGACAGAAGGAGAACATGAGACCCCTTGTTGTTCCTGTGATCCTACTACTGGTGTGTAATAAATAGGGGTCTTAACAGCACCTGGGGAATGGGAGGGAAAGGTGAAGTTACTGTGATGCAAAAGGGAAAGAATACACAGGTACACAGCTTTCCAAGCATTTTATTCACTTTCGTTAAAAATTTTTTCAAAGCATAAGCAAAATTGCTCTCTAGTTTAAATGGTGTTCCCTGTCCTCTTTTTAAATATTGCCACAATGTATGCTATTTTCCACCTGTCTGCCATTATACTCTTTTGGAGTGAATGCCTAAAAAATTTCCAACCCATGGTGACGTCCCATTAGTTTTATTGCATTTTTTCTTAACAATATCCAGAAGTAATATTTTTACTTTCTCTTTAGTTACTTCAGTATCCTCAATTGCAACTATTGATTTAGGATTCAAATCCTTAATATTTAACATATCTTCTTTTCTAAACACATTCTGAAACTTTTTATTTAATACCTCACATTTCCTCTCAACATCAGTAAATTTCTTTTTGTCTTTTATTTTGTAGCTTGTCTTTAACATTTGGTTTGCTTTTTTCCACCTTGCTCTTGTCTACTACAGTGAAACCTCTGCTTATGAGTGCCCCACCATGCGAGTTTTTCAGGATACGAGCCGTAGCTCGTTTGATTTTTTGCTCCTGGATACGAGCCAAAATTCAGGTTGCGAGCTTTCCCCTCAAGGGAGATTCCTTGACGCTGGTGAGGGGCTCATGATCTAGGGAATTGTATCTGTGCTCCAGTTCCCTAAATTAAGCCTGAATACCTTCCATCCCCATCCCCCCACAGGCGCTGTATAATCCTACGGGTTTAGCACTTCCCTATTATAATAATAATAATAATATAATATAATAACAATAATATAATAATAGTACTTGTTTTACATGATGGTAGGATTGCTGGTGTCTTTTTTCTGTCTCATAAACATGCAAGATTTCAGGTACATCTTGCTACTTCTACTTACACTTAGGTCACACTACACATTCATGTACAAGCATTTATATACACACCCCTCTGGGTTTTCTTCTATTTTCTTACTAGTTCTTGTTCTTATTTCCTCTTATCTCCATGGGGAAGTGGAACAGAATTCTTCCTCCGTAAGCCATGCGTGTCGTAAGAGGCGACTAAAATGCCGGGAGCAAGGGGCTAGTAACCCCTTCTCCTGTATATGTTACTAAATGTAAAAGGAGAAACTTTCGTTTTTCCTTTTGGGCCACCCCGCTTCGGTGGGAAACGGTCGACGTGTTGAAAGAAGAAGAATAATATAATAACAATAATATAATAATAGTACTTGTTTTACATGATGGTAGGATTGCTGGTGTCTTTTTTCTGTCTCATAAACATGCAAGATTTCAGGTACATCTTGCTACTTCTACTTACACTTAGGTCACACTACACATTCATGTACAAGCATATATATACACACCCCTCTGGGTTTTTTTCTATTTTCTTAATAGTTCTTGTTCTTGTTTCCTCTTATCTCCATGGGGAAGTGGAACAGAATTCTTCCTCCATAAGCCATGCGTGTCGTAAGAAGCGACTAAAATGCCGGGAGCAAGGGGCCAGTAACCCCTTCTGAATATATTACTAAATGAAAAAGGAAAAACTTTCGTTTTTTCTTTTGGGCCACCCTGCCTCGGTGGGAAACGGCCGACGTGTTGAAAGAAAGAATATAATAATAAGACGTATAATAATAATAATAATATAATAATACTATAATAATAATAATTATAATAATACTATAATAACAAGTGAGCCTCACAAACACTCCATTTTCTCTTATAATAACACCTCAGAAGGGGAAGCATAGGAAGATGTTTTCACAGTGTGAGCAGGAATGGCCGCCACCACTTGTCACATAATGACATGTGTATTTTATTCATTCTAGAGTATATATCAGGTTTCTATGTTATTTATATTGTTTATTATGTCATATTAGATGAATTGTGTTAGATAAATAAGCCATTGAGTTAATATTAGCGTTATATTGAAGTATTCTGTCCTGCCTTCTGAGAGCAGGATATCTGCTGGAACGGATTAATTACATATCAGCTAATTTAAATGAGAAAAATTGACTCGGCATATGAGCAGATTGGGTTACGAGCTAGGTCACGGAACGGATTAAACTCATAAGCAGAGGTTCCGCTGTATTTCTTTTTCAGCATTTCTTCTTCCTCTCGTATTACATTTGTATATACAGTGGTCCCTCGGTTTTTGTGCATCTCCAAACTCAAACATTTATGTAAGTGTATTTTCGTAAGTGCTGTTGCAAGTGTATTTTTGGGGGTCTGAAATAGACTAACCTACGTGACATTATTTCTTAAGGAAGTAAATTCATTTGGTAATGGCACTTGAGCAGCATTCTGGAACGAATTTTCGCCGAAAACCGAGGAACCACTGTAATACTTTTTGGCCATCTGGAATATCTGATAAGTTTCTTGATTGGCCCATTTCCTATATTGGTTCAAGGTGTATACTGATCTATATGTAATCACCTATTTGTGGTTGCAGGAGTCAAGTCCTAGCTCTTGGCCCCCCACCCTTCATCTTGCCACCAGCCAGATTCACTCCCTCTTAGCCTCACGAGCTCTATTGTACCTACTCTTAAAACTACATTATTTTTGTAGCTATCATTCGTTAATTACAGTATAATACTCCTTATGCATATTATCTTTAATATGAAAAATAATGCTAATGAGATAATGGTGGCAGTAGTATTTTACTTGTCAGGGAACAGAAGTGCTTCATAAAATGGGTCTTAGTCTCATGATGACCCACTAACTGCAGCTTGTTTTGATCTAGGCCTTCCACTGGTTCACTGGTCCACATTGTTAAAAAATTATAGATTACATCATGTGATGTTGTTCATAAATAGATGATAAATGCTTGTGATTGCAGCCATTTACTGATTATATAATTTTTTTTTTTTTTTACAATTACATATATTAACCCTTTGACTGTCGCAACCCTCAATCCTGAGTGCCATTCTGTTGTCGCAAAATATTCGAAAAAACAAACAATTATTTTTTCTTATCAAAATGTTAAGATTATTTTTCTGATTGTTTAAATCCCCCCCAAAAAATTTTGCAATCAGTAATTAGCGAGATATAGAGCGGTAAAGTTGGCAAAAAATAAGCCGCATATGGCAACAGCGGCGAATGCCGCTCACCCGGTAAACTTTGGTTTACTTCTTTTCATAGGTTTCTTGTTTTTTTCACTATTTTATTTTTTTACATAACTTATGTGGCCTGTGAGACCAAAGTAAGGTGCAATGTATATATATACACTTGTTGTATGCAACACAATAATTGCACAAACATTAGTATCATTATATTGTTTACAAAACTTGTTTACACCAACCAACAATAAAAAAAATTGTTTATTACTATTGTTCTATAATATATATACACATATATAATGACTGGACACTTTCCATCAACTGCAATTAGCACTTCAAAGCTCCAAGCTATGTGTGTGTGTGTGTGTGTGTTTGTGTGGACATCTAAATCTGCTGAGTCAGGGTAAGGCAGCTGTCAAAATGACATATTATACCATTACTCACCACCCCACACTGCCTGTCAACACAAAAGGGGACCCATGTCTGCTTCTCCACAACCTCCTTCCTTTCCTTCATACCTACCTTCCTAGCTTCCTTTCTTCCTTCATTCCTTCCTTTCTTACATATTTCCTTCCTTCCTTCCTCTCATCTCTTCCTTCCTGCCTTCCTTTCTTCCTTCATTCCTTCCTTTATTTCTTCCTTCCTTTCTTACTTCTTTTGTTCCTTCCTTACTCTCATCTCTTCCTTCCTTCCTTTCTCTCTTTCTTTCTTAATTCCTTCCTTCTTCCTTTCCTCCTTCCTTCTTCTTTCCTTCTTCTTTCCTTCCTTCCTTCCTTCCTTCCTCTCATCTCTTCTTTCCTTCCTTCCTTCCTCTCATCTCTTCTTTCCTTCCTTCCTTCCTCTCATCTCTTCCTTCCTTCCTTCCTTTCTTTCTTTCTTCCTTCCTTTCTTCTGGTATCCTGGGCATTTCTTTCAGTCACAAACTCCTCAAAACCATGAAATTTATCTTCAGAGACACTTCCATCTGTGTTAGAGCTATCATTGAGGAATAGAACAGTCCCAGATGCACCAAGGAGTCAGATAATTCTTACCGCTAGGCATGCTGAACAAGGACTACTGAAATGGCATTTCCACAATGCACCACTGGCTGCCTGATTTTTTTTATACTGTGCACACTGACCACACAGACCCATTCTCTCACATGTAGGCCTACCAGCTTTCTCATGCTTGATTTGAGGCCGCTAGAATTTAGGCGTATAGATACGTCCGAAACAGTGGCTCGTAAGACGTATATATACGACCAAAACAGTCAAAGGGTTAAGTTAAGTAGAATTCCTGATTCTTGACTTGATGGAAAAATCTTAATATGTCCAGTACTTACATTTTGCAGAGGGTACATTTACAGTACATGTTTTTGTATGTATTCATTTGTAACCAGTGTTATGCAATCTTGTACTTATACACACTAGTTTAATTTTTTAATATGTATCATTTTGCATAACCATAATCTTAAAATTAAAAATATATTACTCTTTTAGGTCAGTGTTATGGTGCTGTATCGGCAGATAAACGTAGAATAGCTCTCAGTTTGGACTCAGGCTCTCATCATGCTCCCCATCAAGACTCATACTTCTCGTCTGTCACCTCACTTGTTGCTGTTATTTGTCTTGTTAATGTTGTAATATTTGGTGCCGTATTCACAATACTTCAGGTATGTAATCAGTATTTTGCATACTGTTTAAACTCTGTCAGTGAGTTATATGTATGTTCAACAAAGGTTCAGGCTGGCATATTAACATGAGTTACACAAGAGAATACATTATGCTTAAACCATTCATTAAAACAAGGCTTACATTCCTGAAAATTATCATATAAATGAAATTGACTTGAATGATACAAAGAACATACGGGAAAATAGAGTTGCATTTCAGGCATCTTCGAATTTACAAAACAATTTTTTTTAATTTTCTCCTACATAAATAGCAGGACAAGAAAGAAGAAAACCTTTGATTGTGGATGTTATGAATGAAAAGAAGCTGGATGTCCTGGCTCTAAATGAAACAAAGCTGAAAGGGGTAGGAGAGTTTCAGTGGGGAGAAATAAATGGGATTATGTCAGGGGTTTCTAATAGAGTTAGAGCTAAGGAAGGAGTAGAAATAATAATAATAATAATAAAATGGGGGGCCTTTAATTGAATTATGTATAGAAAGAAGTTTGGTAATAAGTAATACATATTTTAAGAAAAAGAGGATAAATAAGTATACAAGATATGATATAGCACTTAATGAAAGTAGTTTGTTATATTATGTATTGGTGGATAAAAGGGTGATGGGTAGACTTCAGGATGTGCATGTTTATAGAGGGGCAACAGACATATCAGATAATTATTTAGAAGTAGCTGCAGTTAGAGTAAAAGGTAGATGGAGCAAAAGGTAAATGGCAACAGAAAGTAAGAGAGAGGTGAAAGTTTATAAACTAAAGGAGGAGGAAGTTAGGATGAGATGTAAGCAACTAGTGGAAGAAAGGTGGGTTAATGAGAGCATAGGTAGAATGGGGGGTTGAAGAGGAGTGGGATAGTTTTAAAAGGGCGGTGTTAGAAAAAGGAGCAGAAGTTTGTGGTTATAAGAGGGTGGGTGCAGGAGGAAATAGGAGTGATTGGTGGAATGATGAGGTAAAAGATGTGATAAAACAGAAAAAGGTTGCATATGATAAATTTTTACAGAGCAGAAGTGATATAAGAAGGGTGGAGTATATAGAGAGTAAAAGAGAGGTGAAGAGTGAGGAAGTGCATAAGGAGAGCAAATGATAGAGTGGGTGAGGTGCTGTCAACAGATTTTGCTGAGAATAATAAAAAAAAATTTTGGAGTGAGATAAATAGGTTAAGAAAGCCTAGGGAACAAATGGTCAGGTACTGACTTTAGGTGCTTGTCCAGAACGAATGGTCAGGTACTGACTTTAGGTGCCTGTCCAGTGCCTTCTTGAAGACAGCCAGAGGTCTATTGGTAATCCCCCTTATGTATGCTGGGAGGCAGTTGAACAGTCTTGGGCCCTGGACACTTATTGTGTTGTCTCTCAGTGTACTCATCGTGCCCCTGCTTTTCGTTGGGGAAATGTTGCATCTCCTGCTGAGTTTTTTTTGCTTTCATAGGGAGTGATTTTTGCATGCAAGTTTGGTACTAATCCCTCAATGATTTTCCAAGTGTATATTATCATGTATCTCTCTTGCCAGCATTCCAGGGAATACAAATCAAGGGCCTTCAACTGTTCCCAGTAATTTAGGTGCCTTATCATACTTATGTGTGCTGTGAAAGTTCTTTGTACACTCTCCATGTCAGCAATTTCGCCTGCCTTGAAGGGGGCCATTAGTGTACAGCAGTATTTCAGCCTAGAGAGAACAAGTGATTTGAGGAGAATCATCATGGGCTTGGCATCCCTAGTTTTAAAGGTTCTCATTATCCATCCTATCATTTCGTAGCAGATGCGGTAGAAACATTGTTGTGGTCTTTGAAGGTGAGATCCTGAGACATTATCACTCCCAGGTCCTTTACATTACTTTTTCACTCTGTTGTATGGTTAGAATTTGTCGTATACCCTGATACAGTTTTAATTTATTCAAGTTTTCCATATCTGAGTAGTTGAAATTTCTCTTCATTGAACATCATATTGTTTTGAGTGGCCCATTTGAATATTTGGTTGATGTCTGCTTGGAGTCTTGCGGTGTCTTCAATGGAGGTCACTGTCATGGCAATCTGGGTGTCATCTGCAAAGGAAGACAAGGAACTATGGCTTACATCTCTGTCTATGTCAGATATGAGGATGAGGAATAGAATGGGAGCGAGTACCGTGCCTTGTGGAACAGAGCTTTTCACCATAGCTGCCTTAGACTTTACTCTGTTTACTATTACTCGTTGTGTTCTATTTTTCAGGAAGTTATAGATCCATCTACCAACTTTTCCTGTTATTCCTTTATCACCCATTTTGTGCGCTATTACATCATGGTCACATTTGTCGAAAGCTTTTGCAAAGTCTGTGTATACTACATCTGTATTTTGTTTATCCTCTGCAGCATCCAGGACTTTGTCATAGTGGTCCAGTAGGTAGGAGCGACCTTCTCTAAACCCGTGTTGCCCTGGGTTGTGTAATTGATGGGTATCTAGGTGGTTGGCGATCTTGCTTCTTAGAACCCTTTCAAAGATGTTAGTGCTATCAGTCTGTAGTTCTTTGCAATTGCTTTACTACCACCTTTGTAGAGTGGGGCTATGTCTGTTGTTTTTAGTGAGTGTGGGATGACCCCTGTGTCCATGCTCCTTCTCCATAGAATGCTGAAGGCATGCAATAGAGGCTTCTTGCAATTCTTAGTGATCACAGAGTTCCATGAGTCTGGGCCTGGGGCAGAGTACATGGGCATGTCATTTATTGCCTTTTCAAAGTCTTATGGTGTTAGGATAATATCCAATATTTTTGAGATGACCAAATTTTGGGTTTCGTTCGTAAAGAATTCATTTGGATTGTCGACTCCTAGTCTGGGCAGCGGCTCACTGAACACCGAGTCATATTGGGACTTTAGTACAGTGGACCCCCGGTGTTCGTCCTGCTCAAAACACGCCATTTTATGTAAGTGTATTTTTTTAAATTCTTTTATAAGTGTAGTTTTGGGGGTCTAAAAGGACTAGTCTACTTTACATTATTTCTTAAGGGAATAAATTCGGTTGGTAATGGCACTTGAACAGCATTCTGTTGCGAAAAATGGACGAACACCGGGGGTCCACTGTATCTCACTCATTTCTTGTCTGTCATCTGTGTATGTCCCATCTCGCCTAACCAGGGGCCCAATACTGGATGTTGTTTTTTCCTTAGATTTGGCATAAGAGAAGAAGTATTTTGGTTTTTTTTAATTTCCTTTATGGCTTTTAGTTCTTCCTGCAATTCTTGTCTTGTAAGTTTGCAATTCTTGTCTTGTAAGTTTCCTTCAGCTTAAGTTTGATACAGTGGTACCCCGACTTACGATGGTCCCCAAACTCACCCTTTTATGTAAGTTTATTTTTTTAAATGTTTTTGTAAGTGTAATTTTGGGGGTCTAAAAGGACTAGTCTATTTTACATCATTCCTTATGGGGATAAATTCGTTTGGTAATGGCACTTGAACAGCATTCTGGAATGAAAAAATATCGTAAGTCGGGGTACCACTGTATTTGCAATTTCATTGACCAGTGCCTCCCTTCATATTTTAGATATATTGGCCCCTCTCAGCAGCTCTTAGTTTACATATTCTCTTTCTCTTTCTTAACCCTTTGACTGTTGCCACCCCAAATTCTAAAGTGTCTCCCCGTGTTGCAAAACATTCGAAAAAAAAAAAAAATTAATTAAATTAATTAATTTTCTGATTGTTCTAAGCCAAAAATTTTTTTTTTGCAATCAGTACTTACCGAGATAGAGGCATACAGTTGGTAGAAAATGAGCGGCATATGGCAACAGCGGCGAATGCCGCTCACCCGGTAAACTTTTTTTTACTCCCATTTGAAAGTTTCTTGTTTTTTCACTATTTTATTTTTTCAGGTAACTTATGTGGCCTGTGAGACCAAAGTAAGGTGCAGTGTACATATATACACTCATTGTATACAATACAATAAGCGCACAGACATTATTTTCAATATATTGTTTACAGAACTTGTTTACACAAACAAACAATACCAAAAATTTTTTATTACTATTGCTCTATAATATATATACAAATGTACAGTCACAGGACACTTTCCTAGAACTGCTGCAGCTTGTGGAATTCTTTGAAACATGGGTATATGCACAGTGGTATTTTACGCTCCTCACACATAAAACGAATGTCTGCGTTTTTGTGGGCGTTTTGCGGTCTGTGCACAGACATGACACCTCTTCTGAGCAGTTTTCTTGAAAGTAGTAGGAGGCAGTTGTATGGGGTAGTGATCACCAGGCCTCAGACAAGAGGGTATGTGTTGATAATTTCGTGGGCGCTGGTCTATTGTAGGTGTTGTTCCTTGGTACTTGAATATTATTTGTCTGACGACTGACAAACAAAATTCACCATATTTGGGTTTGTTGTTGGTCTTCAATTTATACATATTATAAGCATTCAGCATGGAAATATCAAGAAGATGGAAAAAGAGTTTTATGTACCACTTATAACTCTTGCGAACACAATCAGAAAACCCAATCTGCATGTCACTTTTGTCCACTAAGCACATATTGAGGTTGTAGTCCATCACAGCTGCAGGTTTTAGAAGGGGTTCATTGGTCTCTCTATTCTGCCTACCACTGTCTGCCATTTCATGTCGGTGAACTGATGTCAACAATGTGACATCACGTTTGTAATGCCACCGAAATGCCATGATGTCAATGGCAGCAAACGCCTGCACCTCACCTCTACGAGTGCCTGCGTCAAACCTAGGCATATGCTTACGATTTCCACGCACTGTGCCACACACATCTGTCATGTTCACTCGCAAGAAATCACTGAGTATGGGGTTTGTGTACCAGTTATCAGTACAGTGGTACCTCTACTAATGAGCAGCTCCCAACTTGAACAATTATGTAAGTGTATTGTTGTAGGTGCTTTTGTAAGTGTATTTTTGGGGTCTGAAATGGATTAATCTATTTTTATTTTTATTTTTTTTATTAACACATCGGCCGATTCCCACCAAAGGCAGGGTGGCCCGAAAAAGAAAAACTTTCATCATCATTCACTCCATCACTGTCTTGCCAGAGGGGTGCTTTACACTACAGTTATAAAACTGCAACATTAACACCCTTCCTTCAGAGTGCAGACACTGTACTTCCCATCTCCAGGACTCAAGTCCGGCCTGCCGGTTTCCCTGAATCCCTTCATAAATGTTACTTTGCTCACACTCGAACAGCACGTCAAGTATTAAAAACCATTTGTCTCCATTCACTCCTATCAAATACGCTCACACATGCTTGCTGGAAGTCCAAGCCCCTCGCACACAAAACCTCCTTTACCCCCTCCCTCCAGCCTTTCCTAGGCCGACCCCTACCCCGCCTTCCCTCCACTACAGATTTATACACTCTCGAAGTCATTCTGTCTCGTCCCATTCTCTCTACATGTTCGAACCACCTCAACAACCCCTCCTCAGCTCTCTGGATAATAGTTTTGGTAATCCCGCACCTCCTCCTAATTTCCAAACTCCGAATTCTCTGCATTATATTCACACCACACATTGACCTCAGACATGACATCTCCACTGCCTCCAGCCTTCTCCTCATTGCAACATTCATCACCCATGCTTCACACCCATATAAGAGTGTTGGTATAACTATACTCTCATACATTCCCTCTTTACTTCCATGGACAAAGTTCTTTGTCTCCACAGACTCCAAGTGCTCCACTTACCCTTTTCCCCTCATCAATTCTATGATTCACCTCATCCTTC
>WNWK01011862.1:42500-62446 GCA_009830355.1 Cherax destructor | reverse complement strand
TTGCCAAAATCAGTCATTCCAGTTGTTGTTAACTTTTGTTCAAGGCTGAGGATTTTGTTTTCAAGTTGTGTCATCCTGGTATCTTGTTGTAGAAGTGCTTTTACGTTGGTCCATATTTTCATTGATTAATTTGATGATGTATGACTTTATGGTATCTGGATCATTGTCATACCTGAGGAGATTTTCTGGGGGTGAAGCCAGTGAAGGGAAGCTTGTGGGGAGGCAGCCATGTTTGTTGTTGATGCATCGCCATGGGTGGTGGTGAGGGGGGTGGAGGGTGTACCGGTGTCCTGGGTAGACAAGTTGACTAGTAGATTTCTTGGTGTTTTCATGTTGATTTTGGAATTGGTCCTTCTGATGTTACGTTTCATTTTAACACAGTAGTCAGAGAAGTTGGTGCGGCAAGATGAAGCTGTAGGCTGGTAAGCTGTAGGCTGGTAAGCTGTGGGCTTGTAAGCTGTAGGCTGGTAAGCTGTAGGCTGGTAAGTTGTAGGCTGGTAAGCTGTAGGCTGGTAAGCATTTGTTTGGCAGCGGGGTGATTCTTTGGGTTTGTGGGCAGTCTTCCTTTAATCGTCAATTTATTTGGTTTGTAGGTCTCACTGCTGGTGTTCTTGGATCATTCTGGATGCTACGTAGGTTAGTGCAGTTTTGCTTGCAGCTAGGTCATCATAGGAGCATTGATAAACTCTGGGTGATGAGAAATACAGAGCTCAGATGCCTCTGCTGCCGCTGCATTCACTTGTCCAGGTATGGGTTATTAGCGAGGTTTTTGATATTTCCTCGACCACTTATGCCCACATCCACCTCAAAGCCACTAAACTCGAGGTCAACATCACTTTCCCCTTAAAATGGGAGAGTTAACCCTTTGACTGTCGCAACCCTCAATCCTGAGTGCCATTCTGTTGTCGCAAAATATTTGAAAAAAAAAAATTCTTTTTTCTTATCAAAATGTTAAGATTATTTTTCTGATTGTTTTTATCCTAAAAACAGATTTTTGCCTTCAATACTTACCGAGATATGGAGGTGTAAAGTTGGCAGAAAATGAGCCACGTATGGCAACAGCGGCGACTGCCGCTCACTCGGTAAACATTTGTTTACTTCCATTCGTAGATTTCTTGTTTTTTTCACTATTTTCTTTTTTTACGTAACTTATGTGGCCTGTGAGACCAAGGTAAGGTGCAATGTATATATATACTAGGGATGTATCGGATATCCGTATCCGCATCTGCATCCCCGGAGCATCCGCATAAATTCTTACATCCGCATCCGTATTTTTTCTAAATGAGACATCCGCATCCGCATCCGTATTTTTCTAAATGAGACATCCACATCCGCATCCGTATTTTTCCTAAGTGAGACATCCGCATCTGTGTCTGCATCCGTAATCACTATTCAATAAATATCCGCATCCGGGCCTAACAAAGCGGATGTGGCGGATATTATAACCTAAATTACAGAGCTTGCATGTTTGTTTCCCACAAACTTTTCTTATGATTTACAAATTAACATTGCAGCTTCAAATATTATAACTTAATGACCTGTGCAGAGAGAGAGAGAGAACATAAGAAAGGAGGAACACTGCAGCAGGCCTCTTGGCCCATACTAGGCAGGTCCTTCACAATCCACCCCACTAATAGAATATTTGCCCAACCAAATTTTCAATTCTATCCAAGAAATAAGCTTTGATAATTCTATTTACTCATGTACAAGTCCCACTCAAAACCAACCCCTCTCACTCATGAATTTATCCAACCTAATTTAAAACTACCCAAGGTGCTAGCTTCAATAACCCTACAAGGCTGATAAATTAGACACATGAAAATAAATGGTATAAAATACCGACACAATGGAAAAATAAACACAATAAAGGATCACATTATACTGCTTATGTGTTTATTAGACACATATGCATTGAAAATTAGGTTGAGCAAATATTCTGTTAGTGGGATGGATTGGGAAGGACCTGCTAGTATGGGCCAACAGGCCTGCTGCAGTGTTCCTCCCTTTCTTATGTTCTTATGTATCTTTATTGAGGAAACGTTTCGCCACACAGTGGCTTCATCAGTCCATACAAAGGAGAATCGTGAAGAACAGGAGCCTGGAGTTACTGTCTGACACAGCAACATCTTGGTATCTTAATACAGGGAATCTTCACTTGCCTAACCCTTGGCCACCACCTACTTCAGCTCCTTTGGTGCCCTTTGTTTATGCCCATCGGTTTTCATTCAAATTTCAAACTTTTGGTGTCGTTATGATCGGAAAAAGATTCTCTATCATTTCATAAGAATTTTTTTTTTTTTTTTTTTTTTTCCAAAAAAATTTCAACCCTGAGAACGTGTTTCCGAGAAGGCCTGTCGACCCCCAAAGGGTTAAAAATTAAGATCATTATGCAAGATAATGTATTTCAGGTCGTGTCAGCTGGGTCTACAGTGGTTGGTGGAGGCTCTGCAATTCGTGTGAGTGCTGGGGAACGCTCATCGCCATCAACTTTAGCTTTGTCTGCTGGAACCATGAAAGTGACCAACCCTGCCATATTGTCTCAAGTATCTGCAGCCCTTCAAGGACAATTAATGTCTGTTGCTGTAAGGACTCCCACCCAGAGTCCTGTTAGAATACAGACATCAGCCCTTCAAACTCAGCAAGCAGCACAGACACAACAACAACAGCAGCAGCAGCAACAACAACAACAACAGCAGCAGCAACAACAGCCACAACAACAGGGGCAACAAGGTGGTGTTGGGCAGTAAATGAAAACAAGAATGCTATCATCAACATCTTTCACACTGTTTTGAAGTACACGTAATAGGGTTCCATATGTTGCTTATCTGGAGTTCTGAACAGAATTGTAACAAAATTCTTTATATATATATATATATAAAACACCAAGGTTGAATCAGACCTTAGTTGTAGTCACTGCATCTTTATTTGTAGTATTTGTTATTCAAATTTGGCAGTGTCACTCATACTGCAGGACTTTTGGTTTCATCTGAATAATGGACAGATTTATGTGGTACAGTACAGGATGTTCTTGACTTACGGACACGTTGAGAATCTTCTGTATTGTGTATAATATCATTATTGTGTATAATATTATTATAGACAATACAGAAGGTCCCCAACGTGTTCGTAAGTTGAAGACTTCTTTATTATGAATATACACAATAAGGAAGATTATCAATGTGTTCGTGAGTCGAGGACTTACTGTACAATATTGCACTAGATCAAATCAGCAGATATTGATCTGTTGTACTAGAATGTAGCCAAGGAAACTTCTTTTACAGGAAGCTTCCTCTCATTATCAACTTGGAAAACAGTGGAAATTTGTAATGAACTTTATAGGTGACACAAATATGTAACAGCATATATGATGCAATAGAAAAGTTATTTGTATTGTATAGAACTGTTGGTTAAAACATTGAAAGTCATCATTTGAGTGCATGCATGGTGTCTTGAAATTTGACCCTTCAAGAGCAGGTATAGTACATTATCTCATTACAATATTATGTAGAAGTCAGGAGAGTGTAGTCACTGATGTGACATAGTACATCTCACAAGAAGGGCCTGCTGAACTAGGATTTTGTTTCATAAGGTCATTTCATCAGGGTTTTTTCATGCTCCTTCTCTTTGGTCTTCAAAAATATAGTTCCTGATCAGCCAGATTGTGGTGCTTACATTACTATGTGCTACTAGCACCAATAACCTGACTGATCAGACTATCAATAATTAGGCCTGGTCTGGAGCCAGGCCACAGAGCAGTGGTTGCCTTGAATCAGTTAAAAAGGGTTGGCTACCTGGAAAAAAATTTGTGCTGCACCAAGTCCTCATTGTGGAATGTACTACTAAAATAACTCTTGTTAATACAGAGCAAGAGAATGAGATGATGTAGGTACCTTCACTTGTTGATGTCCTGAAATGTTAAGTAGGGACTCACATAATTCATTTTGTTGTTGCAAGTCTTGTTGTTATTGCAATAAAATTACTGTCTTGGAAAATGATCACATCTATGTGTATATACACATATACTGCTGTACATATATTATGTTTTGAAGTATACAAATAAACCAAATTATGAACAGAAAACACTTGAAATTGTTTAAAATTCTTAAAGTCCTGATGAGGCTTACTGCTTTACAGTGAGGCAGTGCCTCAAAACTACTTGAAGAATCACATAAATTTTTAGTTGTTTCACAATACGTACAATTATATATATACATTTGTGCATGTAGACGTATTTGAGCATTTCAGTTGTTCATCATTTTACGAAAATGAAGAATTATGTAAATATAGCATTAAATTAATAATGCATAGGAGGTCATTGTTAACTTAATGTTGAGTCAAAAGTTTTTTGATGTCTTTATGGTGATCAACAGTGCTGGTGCATATTACACTCTCTTACTGTCGACCTTCTCTTTTATATGTACTAAATTATTTTCTCTGCAGAGAGAAACTTAATTGAGATATTTCGCCTGTTCCACGGACTTCCTTCCCCCTATCCTTGTTTTTATTTTTATTTTCCCCACTCTTCCTCTCACAAACTCTATCTCTTCCTTTCTCCTCATACGCATCACCCACTTACCCCATACATGCACACACATACATACATTATGCAGCACAGTACATACTAGAATAATAAGTATAATGTGCGGCAGTAGGACACCAGTATTTTCGCAATACTGGTTATTGAAAAAGGACTCGTCGATGTATTATAGCTTTCTTTGCCACTTGATAGGACTTTGTTACAGTACCTCAAGTTGGCCAGCAGCTGGTTAGGTTTTTTAATTGTAGATACATTTGAAGGTTTATTAATAGTTAATAAGGTTACCGGTATACAGTATTTATAATAAAACACCAAAATGGAAAAATTATTTTTTTATCATATACAATATTCTGTTTTTTAACCACTTATGACAGATGTAAATTTTACAAAGGTATGGGGAAGCATCGACAGTATGGTAAGTAAGAGAGGATTGCAGAAGAGTTTCACCACAAATTGACTTTATTAAGTACATGTGCTTGATAAAACTAAATTGTGAGGAAGTGATATACAGTGGACCCCGAGTTACGAACACCCCGAAATCGTAAGTTATGTAAGTATAATATTTTAAGTGCTTTTGTAGGTGTATGTTTGGGGTCTGAAATGGACTAACCTACGTGACATTATTTCTTAAGAGAGTAAATTGCTCGAATGGCACTTGAGCAGGCTTCTGAATGAATTATGTTCGTACTCGGGGTCCACTGTAACAATAAAAACTTCTCTGCAATCAATATAAAGTTTAATGTACTCAACTGTGTGGAGAACATAAAATATGCTTTCTCATATCACTATTTAAATACTCAAACTACACAAATAATCTATAGCCTATATTATCATCTGTGTGGCTTTCTAGCATATTATGTCCAACATTTAGTAGAAAATTTATTTCCTTGGATATTTACTCACCCCAAAAATTCTTTATTGATGAGGAGTATTGCTGAAGGAAAGTCTTCACCAGACATTTTAACCACAGTAGCCTCAAACACTGGAAGCAAACAAAAATGTACCTGCTGGTTACAGTATCTTAAAACCTGAAGCAGTCTTCCATTGAATTTAGGTATGTAAAGAATTTGAGAATGGACCAGGAGCTTGTGGTATGCTGAGTTTGATCCAAGTGAATTCTGAGCTAAGGTTGAGTGAACTCTGAAATGGAGCTGAGTAAACTCAGGTCTGGGTTAAGTGAGCTCAAAGCTGCAGCTGTGAGTGAGCTCCAGGATGGGGCTGTTTAAACTCTGGCCAGGCTGAGTGAACTCGGCTTGTAGCTAAGAGAGTTTAGGGCTGTGTGAGCTCATGGCTGGAGTTGAGTTAGCTCAGAATAGGTTGAGTGAGCCAGAGGGCAGTGAGCTCAGAACTGGGTCTAAGTGAGGTTAGGGGCTGAGTGAATTTAGGACTGGAGCTGAGAGCAGTCAGGGCTGGGGCTGAGTGGGTACAGGACTGAGGTGTTTTAGACTGAGGCTGAATGGATTTGGAACTGGGGCTAAGTGGCTTCAGGGCTTGGTGGAATGGGTTTGGGACTTTGGTTGAGTGCATTCAGGACTGGTCTAACCAAGCTCTGAGCTGGGGCTGAGTGAACTCGGGCTGGGACTGAGTGAGCTCCGGGCTGAGCTGAGTGAGCTCAGGGCTGGGGCTGAATGAGCGACAAGGACTCAAAGACTACCTATAAGGCAAGAGATTCTATCTCTTGCCTTATGTATCACATAAGGAAGGCGTGACGAGTGGTCTCAGATGGGTCTGTATTTGGACTAGTACTGTTTCTCATATTCATAAATAGAAACTGGAGAAGACAGGAAAAGCTTACAAAATAACTTAATCTGGCTACAGTAGCCAAACTAATGTACTGACATTCGACCCCAGCAAGTTCAAAGTTATCAAAAGGAAGGAGAAAATAGACCAGAGGGACAGAAGTTGCAAATTTCATGCAGATTTCAAGCATAGTGGTGAGCATATCACCAAGGGTGCTCACCCTCTAAATAGCATTGGCACTTATGCATTCTTAACAAATCATATAGGTATTCACGAATCATTTAAGAATACAATATGCATATAAACGATACGTCAGACTTGTCTAGAGTATGGAACACCCGCCTGGCCCTGGCACGTCATCAAGAATGTAAGGAAACTAGAGGAAATTCAGAGGTTCATCAATCATGAAGCTGACCTTGGAAGTCGAGGCTGGCCTATGAAGAGGTACTTTAACCCTTAAACTGTCCACACGTAGATCTACGTTCACTCGCGTACTGCTCCGAATATTTTGATTTTTTTTTTTTCATTTATATAAACAGGATAGGCTAAAAAAAATTTTTTAGGGCCAGTACTTACCGAGATATTAGCCGGCCAAGTTGGTGCTGGATGCTCACCTGACGGCAACATCAAGTCCTGCCACTTGCGGATATGCTTTTTTTTTCTAGTTTTTATTTTAATTTATATAATTTTTATGTTCTGATAATTACAATTTATAATAGTTCTTGTGATTTCATAGCCAATCTTTGTTCTAACACTAATATTAGGTACTGTAATAGTATTCAAATAGTCACAATCACACCAACAGGTGAACATTTTCACCTGCCTTGGTCATTTACTATTGTCTATAAATATATACGAAGTATTTATAGGTCCCAGCAATGTTTTAGACATCCAGGAGTATATATGAAACTCCTTGAAGAATGGTGTTATGACAATTGCCAGATAATTACTGATAAGGCAGTGACATTGATGAATGAATGTGTGCAGGGAACCCTTGCTCTTTCACTCTGTATCTATCTATCTGTCTGTCTTTCTGTCTGTCTGTCTATCTGTCTGTCTGTCTATCTGTCTGTCTGTCTGTCTGTCTGTATCTGTCTGTCTGAATCTGTTTGTCTGTATCTGTCTAGCTCTGCTTATCTGTCTTTCTGTCTGCCTGTGTGCCTGGAGTATATGAAACTCCTTGAAGAATTGTGTGTTGACAAGTGTCAGATAACTCTTGACAGCCCAGTGACATTTGATAAATGTCAGCAGTGGTGGAGGGAACCCTCCCTTTTTCAATGTCTGTCTGTCTATCTATCTGTCTATCTGTCTATCTATCTATCTGTCTATCTATCTATCTGTCTATTTATCTATCTGTCTATCTATCTGTCTATCTATCTATCTGTCTATCTATCTATCTGTCTATCTATCTATCTGTCTATCTATCTATCTGTCTATCTATCTATCTGTCTATCTATCTATCTGTCTATCTATCTATCTGTCTATCTATCTATCTGTCTATCTATCTATCTGTCTATCTATCTGTATCTATCTGTCTATCTATCTGTCTGTCTATCTATCTGTCTATCTATCTATCTATCTGTCTATCTATCTATCTGTCTATCTATCTATCTATCTGTCTATCTATCTGTCTATCTGTCTAACTCTACTTATCTTTCTGTCTGCCTGCCTGTGTGTGCCTGGAGTATAATATGAAACTCCTTGAAGAATGGTGTTATGACAAGTGTCAGATAACACTGACAGCTCAATGACATTGATGAATCTGAGCAGGGAACCCTGCTTTGTTTTCACTGTCTGTATCTGTCTATCTATCTGTCTGTCTATTTGTCTGTCTATCTATCTGTCTGTCTATCTATCTGTGTCTATCTGTGTCTATCTATCTGTGTCTATCTATCTGTGTCTATCTATCTGTGTCTATCTATCTGTGTCTATCTATCTGTGTCTATCTATCTGTGTCTATCTATCTGTGTCTATCTATCTGTGTCTATCTATCTGTGTCTATCTATCTGTGTTTATCTATCTGTGTCTATCTATCTGTGTCTATCTATCTGTGTCTATCTATCTGTGTCTATCTATCTGTGTCTGTCTATCTATCTATCTATCTGTGTCTGTCTATCTATCTGTCTATCTGTGTCTGTCTATCTGTGTCTGTCTATCTGTGTCTGTCTATCTGTGTCTATCTATCTGTGTCTATCTATCTGTCTAGCTCTGCTTATCTGTCTTTCTGTCTGCCTGTGTGTGTGTCTTTCCGTCTGCTTGTCTCTCAGTCTCAGAGTGCGGCTCGTAAACCAACAGGTATTATACACGATGCAGAAGTGACAATGCGTATTATTTGCCAGTCATGCTTATTATGTCTTATATCTACAAGTATTGTATAGCACTTTGCCTGGAATTTTTGGGTTATCCTAGGTAATTTACACTATGTATAATAACTGTACTTATGTGTACATGTGAGAGAGAGACAGAGAGAGAGAGATATTACAGATATATATAGATAGACAGAGATATAGACAGATACAGAGATATAGGACAGATAGATATAGACAGAGATATAGACAGCCAAAGCCAGCCAGCCTGCCGAATACATAAGAACATAAAAAAGAAGGAACACTGCAGAAGGCTTACTGGCCCATGCAAGGCAAGTCCATGTCACCCCCTGGCTTAGACCAATGACCCACCTAGTCAGGTCACATCCTCTGAAGGAAGGAGCATGGCATTAGACCTAGTAGCACAAGCTAGTCAGGTTCAACTCACACCCACCCACAGCCACTCATGTATTTATCTAACCTATTTTTACTTTCCTCTTATAAGGGGAGTGTTAATGCGACATGACATTAGTGAATCCCCAGTGTTTGCCACACTATTTGCTCTAGCTGGTGCTGAATTGAACTGGTGCTCCCATAAGGTACTAAGTGGTCCAGGATTTTTTTAATACTGCGCACACTGAGGGTGCAGACCCATTCTCTCATGTCTAGGCGACTCAGGCCCATCGCACTAAATTTGAAGGAATGAAAAATAAAACGTAGATCTACGTTCGGAGCAGTACGTGAGTGAACGTAGATCTACGTGTGGACAGTTTAAGGGTTAACCCTTTGGGGGTTATTGTCGTACAAAGTACGTCTTACTGCACTGGGGTTATTGACGTACTAGTACGCCTAAATTCTAGCGCCCTCAAATCAAGCAGAAACAGGCTGTTAGGCCTAGATGTGATAGAATGGTCTGCGGTCAGTGTGCGCAGTATAAAAAAATTCCTGCACCACAGTGTATAATGAGGAAAAAAAAACTGACTGTGTTTTTGGTTTAAAACAGCGACTTTGCAGTCTATTTTCGTATGGTATTTATTGTTGTATTCTCGTTTTCGTGGTCTCATTTGATAGAATGGAAGATATATTACAGAAATAAAGATGATTTTGATTGGTTTTACAATAACAAGTACCTTGAAATTGAGCTCAAAGTAGCGAAAATGTTCGATTTTTGACGATGTTCAAAAGTAAACAAATCACACCATGCGTCCAATACACATCAACTGGCAAGTCTAATATTCATGCACAAGTGCTCTGATATTATTTATACCATTTTACAGTGATGCAGTTGTATACATAACAGTAAATCTTCAATATTTTTGTGAGAATAAAATTCAAAATGGAAAGCAAAAGTAATGTAAGAGGGCCTTGAGACGTGACTAATGAACAGAGAAGATGTTATTTTAGTGCCAGGAATGTCTGACTTGTTTATTATGGACCCTATTTTGAAAATGGCATCATTTGAAATTTGTGTGAAATTGGCCAAATTGCCATTTTCTGACCACTATTTTGGGTAGTTGAAATTGGTAAATAGGCGGTTTCTTGTACTCAATCGATAGAAGAAAGGAGTTCTAGCGAAATAGCTATAATTTTAGTAGACTGAAACATTGGAATGTCCCGAAAATGGGTCGGGGCGAAATCGCCATGCGTAAGTGTCATGGCTCCCCTAACCCAAAGCAAAACCCGTTATTTTTTCGATCAAATTTCAAAATTTTTTGTGGCGTTATGATGGAAAAGATTTTTATCATTCCATAAAAAAAATTTTTTTTTTAAATTGGGGACCTGAAAAAGGTTTCAGAGACCCGGGGCCCCCAAAGGGGAAAAGAACTAATCTCCCAAACCCTGAAAGGATAAAAAACATTATAATAATGTCCTGTATAATATTTAGAGGACTTTATTATGACAGACGGGACATTTGGGGGATGGAGAAAAAAATTTTTTGAGGGAAGAATGTTTCCAAGTAATATTTAAAAACATTTCTTAGCCTCAGGGTGATCAGGAAGTAAAATGAATTATATGGGGGGTGAGGGAAACAAACATCATACTGTAACAGTTTGGAAAAAAATTTACAGAGTTCACTAGTCGGGGTTAGGGAAATTTGTCACATAGGTAAAAATGGTCTCTCATAAAAAAAATTTCAAAAATAAAAGGGCCCTCCCGGGGGGTTACCCCGGGGAAAATCAGTTTTTCCCTAAAAACCAGTTTTAAAAAAAAAACAGGGGAAAAACATGGTTACATTGGGTTCTAAAAAAATTTTTTTTTTTTCCAAATCCTAAAATAAATTATAAAACTTTTTCTTACCTTAAATTGTGGTTGTTTCTTTTGATGAAAAGGGGGTGTAAAAAGGGGTTGTGAGCCCTTTGGGGAGGTGGTGGTTGGGGCAGTGGTGGCCAGGTTTTCAATCTGAAAAAAAAAATAAATTTATTAACAGGGGGGAAAAGGGGAAGGGGTTTCCCCTGTTTTTCTTCCTTTAACTGACCACTGGTTGTGGTTCTTGTTTTGGGGTGGGTTGCGGTGGTTAGGGGCTCAAATTTTTTTTTGTGGTCTTTTTACCCATGATTTTAGTATTCAAATTTTGTATTAACAATGCTGTGTTATTTTTCATGTTTTATGGTGGTAAAATCGGGTTTTTTAAAATTTTAGATTTTGGGGTTCATATTGGAATTTTAACAAAAACGGGCGTAATTTAATATTCATTCATAAAAAAACAAAAGTTATGGGAAATTTTTAAACCAAAAAAAAAGTAACCCCCTTTCGCCAGGCGTTCGTCCAAATGGTGTTGCCGGTTTTTAAAAAATTTTTGGGCCTTTCCTCCGCTGGGGAACGTCCTGGCGCTAGCCCCGCCCGGGACTAGTGTGCTTTTTAAACGGCACCACCCCCCACGCCGTCAGTGGCCCGGGTTTTAAAGAAACCCCGGAAAAAGAAGTTTTTAATTTTTGTAAGTGCATTGGAAGTGTTTTTTTTTGGGGGGCTGAAAAAAAAACCCGTGAATTATTTTTAAGGGGAAGAAAATGCCAAACAGGACCTTCATTACACAGGAGGAAAAGGCACTCCCAGGACATAAGCCTATGAAAGACAGGCTAACTCTTATGCTTTGTGCCAATGCCAGTGGTGATTGTAAAGTGAAGCCTTTAGTGGTGTATCATTCTGAAAATCCCCGAGCGTTTAAGAGATGCGGTGTCGCCAAGTCTAATTTGTGTGTGATGTGGAAGTCTAACAATAAGGCATGGGTCACTAGGGAAATTTTCTTGGACTGGTTTTATGACGTGTTTGGCCCCAGTGTGAAGAAATATCTCGAGGAAAATAATTTGCCACTTAAGTGCCTCCTAATAATGGACAATGCTCCTTGTCATCCTCCAGACTTGGCAGAGCAAATTGTGCAGGACTTTAAAGTTCCTCAAAGTGAAGTTCTTGCCCCCTAATACCACTCCTCTCCTCCAGCTCATGGACCAGCAAGTCATTTGCAACTTTAAAAAACTCTACACCAAAGCAATGTTTCAAAAGTGCTTTGATGTGACTGTAGACATGAATATGACCCTAAAAGACTTTTGGAAAGATCATTTCCATATCCTGCATTGTGTAAACCTTATAGGTAAGGCTTGGGAGCGAGTGACTACCAGGACTTTGAACTCTGCCTGGAGAAAATTGTGGCCACACTGTGTCCTAAAGAGGGATTTTGAAGGTTTTGGGGCTGAGCCTCAGAAGCCTGAGCCTGTTGTGCAAGAAATTTTGGAACTGAACAAGTCCATGGGGTTGGATGTTTGTACCAAGGATGTGGAACAGTTGGTGGAGGAGGACACTGAAGAGATAACCACTGAAGATCTGCAAGAGCTTCGACAGCAACAGCAACAACAGACCACAGTTCAGGAAAATAGTCCAGAGGAGGAGGACCAGAGCTGGAGGATTGTGCAATGTGGAGCAAGGTGCAAACATTTATGGATGATTATCACCCTAACCAAGCTGTTGCAGGCCGTGTTGGCCACATGTACAATGACAATGTGGTGTCCCATTTCAGGGATGTTTTAAAGAAATGCCAGACACAGAGCTCCCTGGACAGATTTTTTGAGAGAGAAAGTTCCAGCAACTCTCAACCTGGTCCTATTGGCATTAAAAGAAAAAGGCCAGTAACCCCAGAAAAGAACTTGCCACCTGCAGTGTTAATGGAAGGGGATTCCCCTTCCAAACACTAGCATACTACTCCATTCTCTCCCCTCCTCCATACATCAACAACTCTTCAATAAATGTAAGTGACATGTTATTGTACTATTATTTCTTTATTTCTCATAAAATTGTGTGTAATTTAATGTCTATATGTTGTAAAAAAATATTTTATTTTAATACTTTTGGGTGTCTGGAACGGATTAATTTTATTTCCATTATTTCTTATGGGGAAAATAGATTCGGAGTTCGTTATATTCGGTGTTCATTAAGCCCTCTGGAACGGATTAATAACGAGAACTGGGGGCTCACTGTATATACTGTAGAAGAAACTGATGTCAGTGCAAGATGTACACCATTCCTGGTGAGAGATGCAAGAAACTATGTTGGTGAAATATGACAGGTCACAGTAACAAAGATTCAAGAGCACAGATATGCTTGGAACTTTTAACACTAACATTTGTAATCCACCATATCAAGGCTTGGCATGTCAAGTTAGTAATAATGCTACCACGTGCAATCTACCACAACACCCCAATATCAAGACTTGGAACAGCACCAAGTTAGTCACAACACTAATGACACACACAATCCACCACAACCACACACAAATCAAGGCTTGGAACAGCACTAAAGGTAGTCATAACACATGTAATCCACCACAAACGTACCCACATCAAGGCTTGGAACAGTGCCAAGTCATAATAAAGAGGAAAGCAACACACAAGAAAATGCACAAGGGTAGCTGTAATCTCAAAATCAACTCCACAGAACACTGTTTCACCTCTTGCAAAGGTGAACTTATGTGTTCATTGTCCCACTCCTATCTATTCACCGCTCCCCTCTCTTCAATGGGATACATTTTGGTGCTAAATTTCAAGTGGTTTTCTGAAATTCATTTCAAGTCAAATGTTGTCTACAATAAAATCTGTATTTAAGTATTTAATGTTTCTATTTAAAGCTTTGCTGGTAGTCCTTGTCATAAATTTGAGGTACAGTAGGGCCCCACTTATATGGCAGGTCAGGTTCCAGGCTACTGCCGGAAAGCGGACATCGCCACAAAGCAGAACACCATTTTTTCCACTTATAAATACATATAAATGCCAGATAACAAGTTTACACTAACATATATTAAGTTAGCAGTAGAACTAGGCATTAAAGAACAAAAAAAAGTAAAATACACACACAGTACACTCATTACTTACCTTAAAATATTTGTAGACTTAATGTAGAGTGATAAAATGCATATATTGTGGCAGTCAGGTGTGGTAGCCCTTGCCACCCCACCCACACGCAATATAGTACAGTGGACCCCTAGTGCTCGTAGTCATCGGAGTTCGTAATATTCGGAGTTCTTAACTTTTTTTCGTAAAAACATTGGTTCGGAGATCGTAAATCCGCTTGGTGATCGTAATTCGTCCCGGACACGTATGCGTGGCCCGAGCGGCCCGACACTCCATTCAGAGTCAGTGTGCCATTGTTTACCAGCGAGTGACAGTCACCCACGCGTTCATACGATACATTTCGTCATTATTCCATTGTTTTTAGTGCTTGCAACTGCTAAATAAGCCACCATGGGCCCAAAGAAAGCTCCTAGTGCCAGCCCTGTGGTAAAGAAGGTCAGAAACACGGCAGAACTGAAAAAAAGAGATCATTGCAAAAATATGAAAGTGGAGTAGTACATGTAGCCGAGCTGGCCAGGCTGTATGGCAAAGCCTATACAGTAGACCCTTGCTATTCGAACACTCCAAAACTCACCCTTTTATGTAAGTTTATTATTGTAAGTGCTTTTATAAGTGTATTTTTTGGGGTCTGAAATGGACTAATCTTATTACATCATTTCTTATGGGAATAAATTAGTTTGGTAACAGCACTTGAACGGCATTCTGGAATGAGGGCGAGTTTTGGAGTGTTCGAATAGCGAGGGTCCACTGTACAACCATCGCTTCCATCGTGGCCAAGGGAAATGAAATCAAGGAAGCTGTTGTTGCGAAAGGTGCAAGTATGATCACAAGACAGAGATCGCATATACTGGAAGATGTGGAGACTGTTGCAGGTGTGGATCACTGAGAAAGAATTAGCAGGAGATAGTGTTATGCAAGCGATAATATCTGAAAAAGCAAGGCAATTGCATGGTGATCTCAAAGAAAATGCCTGCAAAGAGTGCTGAAGTGAGCGAATTTAAAGCCAGCAAAGGCTGGTTTGACAGATTTAAGAAGCGAAGTGGCATACACATTGTGATAAGGCATGGTGAGGCTGCCAGTTCTGACAAATGTGCGGCTGAAAAGTATGCGCAGGAATTTAAAGACTATGTAGAGGCTGAAGGATTCGTCCCCCAACAAGTGTTCAATTGTGACAAAACAGGCCTGTTTTGGAAGAAAATGCCAAACAGGACCTACGTTACACAGGAGGAAAAGGCACTGCCAGGACACAAGCCTATGAAAGACAGGCTAACTCTTATGTCGTGTAGTAATGCTAGTGGGGATTTCAGAGTGAAGCCTTTACTCGTGTATCACTCTGAAAATCCCAGTGTGTTCAAGAAATACAGTGTTGCCAAGGCTAATTTGTGTGTGATGTGGAAGGCTAACACTAAGGCATGGGTCACGAGGGAAATTTTCCTTGATTGGTTCAATGAAGTGTTTGGCCCCAGTGTGAAGAAATACCTCCTGGAAAATAAATTGGACCTCAAGTGCCTCCTGGTAATGGACAATGCTCTTTCTCATCCTTGAGACTTGGAAGAGCAAATTGTGGAGGAGTTTCAGTTCATCACAGTGAAGTTCTTGCCCCCTAATACCACTCCTCTCCTCCAGCCCATGGACCAGCAGGTCATTTCAATAACCTCGGACACTGAATTGACCCTAAAAGAGTTTTGGAAAGATCACTTCAATATCCTCCATTGCATAAACCATATAGGGAAGGCTTGGGTGGAAGTGACCTACAGGACTTTGAACTCTGCTTGGAAAAAATTGTGGCCAGACTGTGTCCCAGAGAGGAAATTTGAAGGGTTTGGAGCTGACCCTCAGGACCCTGAGCCTGTTGTGGAAAAAATTGTGGCACTGGGGAAGTCCATGGGATTGGAGGTTAGTAGCGAGGATGTGGAAGAGTTGGTGGAGGACCACAATGAAGAGCTAACCACTGCAGATCTGCAAGAGCTTCATCTGCAACAGCAACAGACCACAGCTCGGGAAATTGCTTCAGAGAAGGAGGAAGAGAGATGGAAGATGTTGCCTTCTTCAAAGATAAAGAAGATTTGTGCCAAGTGGACTGATGTGCAAAGATTTATGGATGATTTTCACCCTGACAAAGCTGTTGCAGGCCATGTTGGCAACATGTACAATGACAGTGTGGTGTCCCATTTCAGGCAAGTTTTAAAGAAATGCCAGATACAGAGCTCTAAGGACAGTTATTTTGTGAGACAGGGGTCCAGTGACTCTCAAGCTGGTCCTAGTGGCATTAAAAATATTATCAGAAAAGTGGTGGAGCACCTAGATAGGAATGAACTTATAAACGACAACCAGCACGGTTTTAGGGAAGGAAAATCCTGTCACAAACCTACTGGAGTTTTAAGACAAGGTAACGGAAGTAAGACACGAGAAAGAGGGATGGGTAGATTGCATTTTCTTGGACTGCAAGAAGGCCTTCGACAAAGAAGTAACTCTGGCAAAGGACTTGGTACCTGAGGTCTTTATGGAAGGGGATTCCCCTTCCAAACAATAAAAAAAACTTCCATCCTCTCCCCTCCTCCTGTCTTCCATACATCAACAACTCTTCAATAAAGGTAAGTGTCATGGTTTTCTTTTTTTATTCATGTCTCATTGTTTTCTGTGCAATTAAGTGTATATTTGATGTACAAAAATATTTTATTTTAATACTTTTGGGTGTCTAGAATGGATTAATTGAATTTCCATTATTTCTTCTGGGGAAAATAGATTCGGAGTTCGTAATATTCAGTGTTAGTAACTCCCTCTGGAACGGATTAATTACGAACACCGGGGGATCCACTGTACATCATTTAAAGCGCCCCAGAGTGATAAAATGCATATACAGTACTACACTCATTACTTATATTAAAATTTTGTAGGGTGAGAGGTGAGTATTTCTGAATAAAGTCAGGTGTGGGAACTCACCACCTACCACACTATACACAAAATCATCTTTTTTCAACAAACCAGCCATATCCCACTGAGGAAGGGTGGCCCAAAAAAAAAAAAAGTGAAAATTTCTCCTTTTAAATTTAGTAATATATACGTACAAGCGAATGGGTTACTAGCCCCTTGCTCCCAGCATTTTAGTCGCCTCTTACAACACGCATGGCTCACGGAGGAAGAATTCTGTTCCACTTCCCCATGGAGATAAGAGGAGATAAACAAGAACTAGAAACAGAAGAAAACCCAAAGAGAAGTGTGAATTTATATGCTTGTCTATACATGTACAGTGAGACCTGAGTGTAAGTAGAAGTAGCAAGACATACAGTGGTACCTCGAGTTTCGAACTTAATCCGTTCCAGGAGCTAGTCCTAAAGTCAAAACATCCTAAAGTCAAAGCAATATTTCCCATAACAAATACTGTAATGTAAATCCAATTAATCCGTTCCTGCTGTCAGGAGGCATGACAAAATAGTAGTACTTCAATATGACGCTATTATCAACTCTACGGTTTATTTATCTATCACAATTCATGTAATATGACATAATAAACAATATAAATAACAAAAACCTTATATACACTCTAGAATGAATAAAATATGTAGTATGTCATTACGTATGTGGTGGTGAGGGAGGACGGTGGTAGCGGGCATTCTTGCTACAGCTATGAAAATGTCTTCCCATTCTTTCCTCCTTCAGACGTGTTAGTATGAGAGAAAACAGTTTGTAATGTTAACTGCATTAGATCACTTCTTTCATAAGAAAACCATAATGTACAAATGAACTGATGTACGTACACCATTTACATACCTTGCAGAAAATAGGCAGAGTGGCTTATGCTGTCAGGAGTTTATTTCGTTTCGTCTTTTTTCTATCGCTTAATAGCTTAATTGCTACACTCTTAATGCTAAACTTTGTCACTGAACTTAACTGCTTTAAACTCCACAACTTGTGCCTGTGCTGGCATGCAGGAACACATTAAAATCACTAAGAGTGCGTTATTAGTCTTGAAGATGCCATATTAATAATGATGATAATAACAATAATAATCATTCTGAGGCATATAAAATGTTAATATAGACATTTTGCTTAATCCATCTATGATATTTTTTCAAAATTATATAATAAACACGCTACGTAACATATAAACATACAAATTAACATAAATATGAGATGTTTTTCCAGTCGGCTTGATGGAGTGAACAAAAATCATTCGTGTCCGGGCTGGTAACAACAACTGGTTTGTTTACAAAACTCGCGAACCTTCTACACTCATGTACATCTCGTTTACTCACCTCTCACTCTACATTAAGACTACAAATATTTCAAGGTAAGTAATGAGTGTACTGTATATGCATTTTATCACTCTAGGGAACTTTAAATGCCTAGTATATAATGTGTGAGTGGGGTAGCCAGATGGGGGTTACATACATACCACACTTTGAAACCTACCTACCTTACTACAGTGGTCCCTCGGTTTTCGCCAAAAATTTGTTCCAGAATGCTGCTCAAGTGCCATTACCGAACGAATTTACTTCCTTAAGAAATAATGTCACGTAGGTTAGTCTATTTCAGACCCCCAAAAATACACTTGCAACAGCACTTACGAAAATACACTTACATAAATGTTCGAGTTTGGAGATGCATGAAAACCGAGGACCACTGTATTCACCTTGCACCCTGTATTAAGATCATTAGCCCTTTCAGGGTTTCGGCCGTACTAGTACGGCTTACGCACCAGGGTTTTTGATGTACTAGTACGCCTAAATTCTAGCGCCCTCAAATCAAGCGGAAACAGGCTGGTAGGCCTAGATGTAAGAGAATGGGTCTGTGCTGTCAGTGTGTGCAGTATAAAAAAAATCCTGCTAACACAGTGTGTAAAGAGAAAAAAAAAACTGTTTTTGGTTTAAAACTGTGACTTTGCAGTCTATTTTCATATGGTATTTATAGTTGTATTCTCGTTTTCTTGGTCTCATTTGATAGAATGGAAGATATATTACAGAAATAGAGATAATTTTGATTGGTTTCACGATGACAAGTACCTTGAAACTGAGCGCAAAATAGCGAAAATGTTCGATTTTTGCCGATGTTCAAGAGTAAACAAATCACACCATGTGTCCAATACACATCAACTGGCGAGTCTAATAATCTTGCACAAGTGCGCTGATATTATTTATACCGTTTTTACAATGAAGCAATAGTATACGTAACAGAAAATCTTCTATTTTTTGAGAATAAAAATTCAAAATGAAAAGCAAAAGTAATGTAAGAGGAGCCTGGAGACGTGACTAATGAACAGATAAAATGTTATTTTAGTGCCAGGAATGTCTGTCTCGTTTATTCTGAACCCTATTTTGAAATTGGCATCTTTTGAAATTTGTGTGAAATTGGCCAAATTGCCAATTTCTAATCACTTTACTGAGTAGTTCAAATAGGTAAATTGGCGGTTTCTTGTACTCAGTTGATAGAACAAATGGAATTCTAGCGAAATAGCTAAAATTTTGGTAGACTGAAACATTGGAATTGGCAGAAAATAGGGCTCAAAGTGGGCAAAATCGCTGATGAGTAAACATCGTCGATACCGCTAACTTTGTGAGAGCATAATTCCGTTAGTTTTTCATCAAATTTCATACTTTTGGTGTCATTATGATCGGAAAAGGATTCTCTATCATTTCATAAGAAAAAAAAAAATTTCCGAAAAATTTGCGACCCTGAGAACGAGTTTGGGAGAGGGCCTCGCGACCCTGAAAGGGTTAAGACTACAAATATTTTAAGGTAAGTAATGAGTGTACTGTATATGCATTTTATCGCTCTAGGGCACTTTAAATGCATAGTATATAATGTAATGTTCACTCGAGGAGAAACTAAGCCAGATTGAATCACGACGGCTACGCGGGGAGGCGGAAGGGTATGGTACGGGGTACGAAACACGGGGCAGTGTGTGAAACTCGGGACAAAATTTAGCTGAAAAAATAGTTCTAAACTCGAAAAGTACGAAACTCGGGGTTCCACTATACCTGAAATCTTACATGTTTATGAGACAGAAAAAAAGACACCAGCAAT
>WNWK01011862.1:35000-37500 GCA_009830355.1 Cherax destructor | reverse complement strand
CGAATGTGGAAATTAGGAGAAGGTGTGGAGTTACTAAAAGTATTTGTCAGAGGGCTGAAGAGGGGTTGTTGAGGTGGTTTGGTCATTTAGAGAGAATGGATCAAAGTAGAATGACTTGGAGAGCGTATAAATCTGTAGGGGAAGGAAGGCGGGGTAGGGGTCGTCCTAGAAAAGGTTGGAGGAAGGGGTAAAGGAGGTTTGTGGGCGAGGGCTTGGACTTCCAGCAAGCATGTGTGAGCGTGTTAGATAGGAGTGAATGGAGACGAATGGTTTTGGGACCTGACGAGCTGTTGGAGTGTGAGCAGGGTAACATTGTGTGAAGGGATTCAGGAAACCAGTTAATTGATTTAGTTGGACTTGAGTCCTGGAAATGGGAAGTACAATGCCTGCACTTTAAAGGAGGGGTCTGAGATAGTGACAGCTGGGAGGGACTTTTCTCAGCTGTAGTATCTGAGCTCCTCTGCAAAGACAGTGATTATGTATGAGTGTGGTGAAAGTGTTGAATGATGATGAAAGTTTTTCTTTTTTGGGGATTTTCTTTCTTTTGGGTCACCCTGCCTCGGTGGGAGACGGCCGACTTGTTGAAAAAAAAAAAAAAAAAAATATATATATACATATATATATACATGTATATATATATATATATATATATATATACATGTATATATATATATATTATATATATATACATGTATATATATATATATATATCTATATTATATATATATACATGTATATATATATATATATATATATATATATATATACATGTATATATATATATATATACATGTATATATGTATATATATATATATATATACATGTATATATATATATATATATATACATGTATATATGTATATATATATATATATATACATGTAAATATATATATATATACATGTATATATATATATATATATGTATATATATATATATACATGTAAATATATATATATACATGTATATATATATATATACATGTATATATATATATATATATATATATATACAGTGGTACCCGGTTTACGATGGTCCCCAAACTCACCCTTTTATGTAAGTTTATTTTTAAATGCTTTTGTAAGTGTAATTTTGGGGGTCTAAAAGGACTAGTCTATTTTACAACTTTTCTTAAGGAGATAAATTCGTTTGGTAATGGCACTTGAACAGCATTCTGGAATGAAAAAATATCGTAAACCGGGGTACCACTGTATATATATATATATTATTTTTTATTAACACATCGGCCGATTCCCACCAAGGCAGGGTGGCCGGAAAAAGAAAACTTTCATCATCATTCACTCCATCACTGTCTTGCCAGAAGGGTGCTTTACACTACAGTTATAAAACTGCAACATTTACACCCCTCCTTCAGAGTGCGGCACTGTACTTCCCATCTCCAGAACTCAAGTCCGCCTGCCGGTTTCCTGAATCCTTCATAAATGTTACTTTGCTCACACTCCAACAGCACGTCAAGTATTAAAACCATATGCCTCCATTCACTCCTATCAAATACGCTCACACATGCTTGCTGGAAATCCAAGCCCCTCGCACACAAAACTTCCTTTACCCCTCCCTCCAACCTTTCCTAGGCCGACCCCTACCCCGCCTTCCCTCCACTACAGATTTATACACTCTCGAAGTCACTCTGTCTCGTTCCATTCTCTCTACATGTCCAAACCACCTCAACAACCCCTCCTCAGCTCTCTGGACAATCGTTTTGGTAATCCCGCACCTCCTCCTAATTTCCAAACTCCGAATTCTCTGCATTATATTCACACCACACATTGACCTCAGACATGACATCTCCACTGCCTCCAGCCTTCTCCTCGTTGCAACATTCATCACCCATGCTTCACACCCATATAAGAGCGTTGGTATAACTATACTCTCATACATTCCCTCTTTACTTCCATGGACAAGGTTCTTTGTCTCCACAGACTCCGAAGTGCTCCACTCACCCTTTTCCCCTCATCAATTCTATGATTCACCTCATCCTTCATAGACCCATCCGCCGACATGTCCACTCCCAAATATCTGAATACATTCACCTCCTCCATACCTCTCCCTCCAATCTGATATCCAATCTTTCGTCACCTATTCTTTTTGTTATCCTCATCACCTTACTCTTTCCTATATTCACTTTCAATTTTCTTCTTTTACACACCCTACCAAATTCATCCACCAACCTCTGCAGCTTCTCTTCAGAATCTCCCAAAAGCACAGTGTCATCAGCAAAAAGCAACTGTGACAACTCCCACTTTGTATTTGCTTCTTTATCTTTTAGCCCAACACCTCTTGCCAAGACCCTCGCACCCACTCGCCTGTAACCACAAACTTCTGCTGAACACTCTAACACTACATTTTTAAATCTACCCCATACATTTCGACCCCATTGCCTACACTCTCACTAGCCCATCTATCCTCCAATAGTTGTTTATATCTTACCCTAACTGCCTCCTCTTTTAGTTTATAAACCTTCACCTCTCTTTTACTTAC
>WNWK01011862.1:0-32500 GCA_009830355.1 Cherax destructor | reverse complement strand
CCTTTGACTGTTTCGGTTGTACATATATAGACTTCTTACGAGCCAGTGTTTCGGACGTACAAATACTCAAAAATTCTAGCGGCTTCAAATCAAGCGGGAGAAAGCTGGTAGGCCCACATGTGAGAGAATGGGTCTGTGTGGTCAGTGTGCGCTGTATAAAAAAAAATCCTGCAGCACGCAGTGCATAATGAGAAAAAAAAAAATGACTGTTTTTGGATTAAAATGCTGAGTTTGAGGTGTATTTTCGTATGGTATTTATGGTTGTATTCTCGTTTTCGGTGTCTCATTTGATAGAATGGAAAACATATTACAGACAGAGATGAATGATTAGTTTCAGATGAAAATGACCTTGAAATTGAGCTCAAAGTAGCGGAAATGTTTGATTTTTCTCAATGTTCAAAAGTAAACAAATTATGTCATGCGTCCAATACACATCAACTGGTGAGTCTAATATTCTTTCACAAGTGCACTGATATTATTTATACCATTTTTACAATAATGCAGTAGTCTGCATAACAGTAACTCTTCTATTTTTTTGTGTGAATAAAAAATAAAAATAGAAAGCAAGAGTAATATAAGAGGGGCCAAAAGACATGACTAATGAACAGAGAAAATCTTATTTTAGTGCCAGGAATGTCTGCATTGTTTATTCTGGACCCTATTTTGAAATTGACATCTTTTTTATTTTATGTGAAATTGGCCAAATTGCCAATTTCTGACCACTTTATTGGGCCGTTGAAAACGGTAAATGGGTGGTTTCTTGTACTCAATCGATAGAACAAATGGAGTTAAGTCGGTGAAATCTCCGATGCGTATACGTATATTGCTGAGATCACTAACTTCACGAGAGCATAATTCCTTAAGTTTTCCATCAAATTTCATACTTTTGGTGTCATTACCATCGGGAAAAGATTCTCTATCATTTCATAAGAAAAAATAATTTTTTTTTTAAAGAATATTTTGCGACATAGAATGACAGTTTCAGAAATGGGCTTGCGACAGTCAAAGGGTTAAATATACATACAGAGTTTTGTTACTTATAATAATTATTACATTTAATAAAGTTATCTTTACATGTAATTACATTAAACTTAGCATTCAAATAAACTAATATCCTTTATAAAACTATACAATGTCAAGTAGTTTTAGGTTCTAGTTTTAGTCTGCTTAAAATGCTCTACACAACCAGAGGCTTTCCAAAATGCGTGAAATGAATGTTGCCTATTTTTGTAACGATCATAAACATTTTGAAAATATAATTTTTGTTCAAATACCAAATTTCTTTTAAGCAATGACAAATTCTAATGTAGCAGTACATGTTTTACTTTCTAGTACTGGTTTGCATAAAACACATGATACAGTATTTGATGCAAGTGAACTAAACCAGGGCACATACACTAAGACTAAGATAAAATGACACACAATTTTTCATTTACACTAGAGACTCATGGTGGCTTGCCAGTCTCTTGGGAATCATTAAACAAATTCACAAAGAATGAATATCACTATCACTTAACTAGGTAACTAAGTTTACCTTTTATACTGCTGAGAAATTCATCAGTATCAGCCTTACACACAGGTTCAAATACTTGGATTTGTGAGAGGGGGTAAACTGTCTCCTCATCTTCAAAACTGGGTGTTAAGTAGTTACTGTACGTATAAAGGCAAATTGACATTGTGATTTAATTAGCGAGACTTCTAGACCAGTTAATGTTGAAAGTCTGCTTGTGAGGCTCAAGTTGCCTCCTCAAACCTCTCTCTCCTTTCCAATAAATATATAACAAAAGCTTTGATACTATTTTATCAAATATAAATGTTTAACAATATAATTTGCAATCATTTAAGTATTTATACTGTACATGTTTGAATTTTTCTACTTAGAAGTTAACACGTACAATGTAAATCTCTTTTGAAGTGCACAATTCTTTTCAATAGCACTTTTATATTTTTACCACATAAGTAGCATTCATTTGCAACACTCACCTAAAAGTATTTTTAAGCACTAAATTTCCAGCAAACTTCTTTTATCAGGAACTCACTTATCATTAATCTACCCATTATCCAGGTGAAGCATTGTAACACGTGTGTCAGGTTACTAGGGGCAGTTCTCACGGTAAGCTAAGGCACTATGAATAACATTACAACCCCTAAAAATTGACCATTCAACATGCTGTTGAACTAAACATTCAATACTACTTTGTAGTAGTGTGTAATAATTGTTTCAAGTTCTACTTGAACGTAGATATATCTTTCACCATTACAGAGTTGAATTTGTGAACTTGTTTATGTGAAGTCATCAAGATGAGGCTGGGTTGTGTGGTGGAGCTAGAGAAGGGTAGCCACTGTCACCACTAGTGCCAACACACTGGCTGGCTATCTACACACTCTTGGCACCTGCCATCATCTGCCCTTGCTTGCACCTTGACCTTTTTATCTCCATCTTTACCTTATTTTACAGATACACAAGAATTTATCATAAAAGTCTTCACACACAAGACAATCAAAGCCTAAGCTTTATTATGTTCTTTATGTATTAACTGAATGTCTATGCAACTGCAAGCAACTTCCAATGTTTTCAAAGATTCGTTAATCAAATATAACAAGTCAAGGGAATGAAAAATAGGGATCCAAATCCGATTTTCATGAAGCTGAAGACTTGGCCAACAACGCATCCAAAAGAGCCGGGACCAAAATAGTCTGGTGGGAGGTGCGTCGGTTCAGTCGGGCTGCCAACACTCCCTAACTTTCAGAAAGCTCTAGAGCTTTCAGTTTCTTATTTAGTTTTCCATATTTGTACACAATCTAATGCTCACTAAATTCAAATCTCAATAAATTATTGGAAATATACTATTAAAAGTTTATGAAATTTACAATACAGGCACAGAAATTGAAAAAGTATATTAATCAATTTATACTCTTATTATAATTACTTCAATCATAAAAATACACTAATTTCTTTCAAATGTTTAATTTTCACTTCACTATTTTCACTTCTAGCATGGAAACTGACATTTAGCATTTAACATCTCTTTCTACTACCTTTATTATGACATCACTAGTTTTTCTTTAACAAATTTTATCTATTACAAGCAATACATTTAACCTGGCATGCCACATTTCATTAATTTTGTAGTTTCCTACAGTGCCAAGTTACATACACCTGAACCTTACATATGCAACTTTGTAATAAATAAATCACTAAGGGGCATTCCTGTCTTACAAATTTACTAACTTTTTTCACTAAGGTGTTTGAGGAGGTAGATCATGGTAATGAATATGATATTGTGTATATGGACTTCAGTAAGGCTTTCGATAGAGTTCCACATCAGGGGCTATTGAGGAAACTTAAGGCACACGGAATAGGAGGAGAAAATTTTTCTGGGTAGAGGCATGGCTGACAAATAGGCAGCAGAGAGTTTGCATAAATGGGTAGAAATCAGAATGGGGGCACGTCTCAAGCAGAGTTCCACAGGGGTCAGTTTTGGACCCCTTGTTGTTCACAATTTACATAAACGACATAAATGAGGGAATAAATAGCAACATAAGCAAATTTGCTAATGACACCAAAATAGGCCGTCCAATTCATTCTAATGAGGACATTATAGCACTCCAGGATGATTTGAATAGACTGATGCAGTGGTCAGAGAAGTGGCAGATGCAGTTTAATATAGACAAATGCAAAGTTATAAATGTTGGGCAGGACAATAACCATGCCACATATAAACTGAATAATGTATATCTTAATACTTGTGACTGCAAAAAGGATTTAGGAGTTCTGGTTAGCAGTAATCTGAAACCAAGACAACAGTGCATAAGTGTTAGCAATAAAGCTAATAGAATCCTTGGCTTCATATCAAGAAGTATAAATAATAGAAGTCTTCAGGTTGTTCTTCAACTCTATATATCTTTGGTTAGACCTCATTTAGATTATGCTGCACAGTTCTGGACACCGTATTACAGAATGGATATAAATGCACAGGAAAACGTACAGAGGAGGATGACAAAGTTGATCCCTTGTATCAAAAATCTTCCCTATGAGGATAGACTGAGGGCCCTGAATCTGCACTCTCTGGAAAGGCGTAGAATTTGGGGGATTATGATTGAGGTGTATAAATGGAAAACAGGAATAAATAAAAGGGATGTAAATAGGGTGCTGAAAATATCCAGCCAAGACAGGACTCGCAGCAATGGTTTCAAGTTGGAAAAGTTCAGATTCAAGAAGGATATAGGAAAGCACTGGTTTGGTAATAGAGTTGTGGATGAATGGAACAAACTCCCGAGTACATTCATAGAAGCTAAGACGTTGTGTAGTTTTAAAAATAGGTTAGATAAATATACGAGTGGGTGTGAGTTGGACCTGACTAGCTTGTGCTACTAGGTCTTATGCTGTGCTCCTTCCTTAAGTGGAAGTGACCTGACTACCTGGAGTTTACCTGGAGAGGGTTAACTCCAGGTAGTCAGGTATAAGCCGGGGAGTGACATGGACTAGCCTCGCATGGGTCAGTAGGCCTGCTGCAGTGTTCCTTCTTTCTTATGCTCTAAATAGCTTAGCGAAACATTTTTATTTTTTTATAAAATAAAAATGTTTCTGATTATTCTGTACATATGTACAGAATAATCAGAAAATTTGTGAATTAAATTTTTTGACAATATGGGGAACAGTCCAATGTCCGTTAAATCCAAATGATGTTAAAACTTAGCAAAAAAAGAAAAAACCTACAGTGCTCTGCTGTATACATAATACCGTACTATACATACAATGTAAATACAGTGGACCCCCGGTGTTCGTAATTTATTCATTCCAGAATGCTGTTCAAGTGCTGTTACCAAACGAATTTGTTCCCATAAGGAATAATATAAATTAGACTAGTCCTTTTAGACCCCCAAATATACACTTACCTTTGATATACCTTTGAAGAATTTCGAGAGTTTATCTACTCTCTGAGCCTGGCCATGGGCCAGGCTCGTCTGGTGCTTGCCTGGTCAACCAGGCTGTTGCTGCTGGAGGCCTGCTGCCCCACATATCCATCACAGCCTGGTTGATCTGGCACCTGGTGAAGATACTTGTCCAGTTTCCTCTTGAAGGCTTCTACACTGGTTCCAGCCGTGTTTCGGATATCTTCTGGTAAGATGTTGAATAGTCTGGGACCCCGGATGTTAATACAGTGCTCCCGTATTGTCCTCACCGCACCCCTGCTCCTCACTGGGTTTATTTTACACTTCCTCCCGTATCTCTCACTCCAGTATGTTGTTATGGCACTGTGCAGATTTGGGGCCAGGCCCACAAGTACTTTCCAGGTACGTATATATTATCATGTATCTCTCTCTCCTCCGCTCCAATGAGTACATGTTCAAGACTTGAAGGCGTTCCCAATAATTTAGATGTTTCAATGGCTCAATGTGAGCCGTAAACGATCTCTGAATTTGTTCCAGCTCTGATATTTCTCCTGCCCTGAACGGGGCCGTCAGCACTGAGCAGTATTCTAAGTGAGGGAGCACTAGCGATTTGAAGAGTGTCACCATCGGCATTATTTCCCTTGTTTTGAAAGTTCTCAATACCCACCCCGTCATCTTCCTGGCTGTTGAGATCTTTGTCTTGTTATGGTCTTTAAAAGACAGATCAGCAGACATAATTATTCCCAAGTCCTTTACGTGTTCCTTTCGTTCTATGTGGTGACCCTCTTGCGTTTTGTATATAGTGTTCCTTTTGAGTTCTTCATTTTTTCATACCTAAGCAGCTGAAACTTATCACTATTGAACATCATGTTGTTCTCCACTGCCCACTGGAAGACCCTGCTTATGTCTTCCTGTAATTTTTCAGTGTCCTCTACCGTAGTGACTTTCATGCTTATTTTAGTGTCATCTGCAAATGATGATACAAAAGTGTGCTGGGTGTTTTTATCTATGTCTGCTATGAGGATGAGAAACAGCAGAGGTGCCAGGACAGTGCCTTGGGGCACTGAGCTTTTGACACTTACAAAAATACACTTACATAATTGTTCGAGTTTGGAGCAGTACGAACACCGGGGGTCCACTGTATATTGTACATGTTTATTTGTAATACTGTATTTATTACAGTACACGTTAAGGATACAATTTACCTGGAGGATACCTGGAGTGTTTTGGGGGTCAATGCCCCCGTGGCCCGGTCTGTGACCAGGCCTCTTGGTGGATCAGAGCCTGATCAACCAGGCTGTTACTGTTGGTTGCACACAAACTGACATACGAACCACAGCCGGGCTGGTCAGGTACTGACTTTAGGTGCCTGTCCAGTGCCAGCAGATTTTATTTGTTATTTTTCTAAGTCCTTAAAATCAAAGGATTACATTTGCTATGGCATGTTTGTACAGTATTCCATATACGTATGCAGTTTACTTTTCCACTGCCATTCTCAAACCAGTGACCCTTAATGACACACTGAACTACGTATATCCTTTCCTCTTCACTACATCTCATTAGCCTTACATTTTTCCCATGCTATCCTAATACTTCTACCTCACAATACATTTCAAAGCAGCTATTCAACCCCTTGCCCTCATCCCACTACATGCAGTTTTATAACTGTAGTGTAAAGCACACCTCTGTCAAGACAGTGATGGAGTGAATGATGATGAAAGTTTTTCTTTTTCGGGCCACCCTGCCTTGGTGGGAATAGGCCAATGTGTTAATAATAAAATAAATGTCCATTTATGTGACCCTACACCACTACCATAAAATGCTTATTACTGCAGCAGTTCTCTGCCTCACATTACCCATTGTAATAAAAATATAAAAATTGAGCGATACGTGGTACTGCAAGAATACCATGTATTCAAAGTGTGGCAATAGAATGGGTTACATGATGTAGTGCAGCACTATACTACAGTGGACCCCCGGATTACGATGGCGTCGGATTACGCTAAATTCGGTTAGCGATACATTTTTCCGTAAAAATATTGGCTCAGTTTACGATGATCCGCTCGGAATACGCTATTCGTCTTGGACGCGTACACGTGCCCTGGAACGGCACAACCCTCTATCCACAGTCAGTGTGCCATTGTTTACCAGCGAGTGAGCACCACCCCCGCATTCATACCATACATTTTTTCATTATTCCATTGTTTTTAGTGCTTGCAACTGCTAAATAAGCCACCACGGGTCCAAACAAAGCTCCTAGTGCCAGACCTGTGGTAAAGAGGCTGAAAAATACGGTAGAAGTGAAGGAGATAATAGCAAAATATGAAAGTGGAGTGCGTATCGCTGAGCTGGCCAGGCTGTATGGCAAAGCCTATTCAACCATCACTACCATTGTGGCCAAGGGAAATAAAATAAAGGAAGCTGTTGTTGCGAAAGGTGCAAATATGATAAAAAAACAGAGATTGCAAGTGCTGGAAGATGTGGAAAATTTGTTGTTGGTGTGGATCAACGAGAAACAATTAGCAGGAGATAGTGTTACGCAGGCAATAATATCTGAAAAAGCAAGGCAGTTGCATGATGATCTCGTCAAGAAAGTGCCTGCAACAAATGCTGAAGTGAACAAATTTAAAGCCAGCAAAGGCTGGTTTGACAGATTTAAGAAGCGTAGTGGCATACATAGTGTGCTAAGGCATGGTGAGGCAGCCAGTTGTGACAAAAGTGCAGCTGAAAAATATGTTCAGGAATTCGTGGGGTACATAGAGGCTGAAGAATTCCAACCCCCAACAAGTGTTCAATTGTGACGAAACAGGCCTGTTTTGGAAGAAAATGCCAAACAGGACCTTCATTACACAGGAGGAAAAGGCACTGCCAGGACACAAGCCTATGAAAGGCAGGCTAACTCTTATGCTTTGTGCCAATGCCAGTGGTGATTGTAAAGTGAAGCCTTTAGTGGTGTATCACTCTGAAAATCCCAGAGCGTTTAAGAGATGCAGTGTCGCCAAGGCTAATTTGTGTGTGATGTGGAAGTCTTACAATAAGGCATGGGTCACTAGAAAAATTTTCATTGATTGGTTCCATGAAGTGTTTGGCTCCAGTGTGAAGAAATATCTCGAGGAAAATAATTTGCCACTTAAGTGCCTCCTGATAATGGACAATGCTCCTTGTCATCCTCCAGACTTGGAAGAGCAAATTGTGCAGGACTTTAAGTTCATCAAAGTGAAGTTCTTGCCCCCTAATACCACTCCTCTCCTCCAGCCCATGGACCAGCAGGTCATTTCCAACTTTAAAAAACTCTACACCAAAGCAATGTTTGAAAAGTGCTTTGATGTGACCACAGAAATGAATATGACCCTAAGAGAGTTTTCTAAAGATCATTTCCATATCCTGCATTGTGTAAACCTTATAGGTAAGGCTTGGGAGGGAGTGACTACCAGGACTTTGAACTCTACCTGGAGAAAATTGTGGCCAGACTGTGTCCCAGAGAGGGATTTTGAAGGTTTTGGGGTTGAGCCTCAGAACTCTGAGCCTGAGCCTGAGCCTGAGCCTGTTGTGGAAGACATTGTGGCACTTTGCAAGTCCATGGGGTTGGATGTTTGTAACGAGGATGTGGAACAGTTGGTGGAGGAGGACAATGAAGAGATAACTACTGAAGATCTGCAAGAGCTTCAACAGCAACAGCAACAACAGACCACAGTTCAGGAAAATGGTTCAGAGGAGGAGGAGGAGGAGGAGGAACAGAGATGGAGGAAGGTGCCTTCTTCAAGGATTAGGGAGATCTGTGCCAAATGGACTGATGTGCAAGGCTTTATGGATGATTATCACCCTAACCAAGCTGTTGCAGGTCGTGTTGGGCACATGTACAATGACAATGTGGTGTCCCATTTCAGGGAAGTTTTAAAGAAATGCCAGACACAGAGCTCCCTGGACAGATTTTTTGTTAGAGAGGGGTCCAGTGACTCTTAACCTGGTCCTAGTGGCATTAAAAGAAAAAGGCCAGTAACCCCAGAAAAGAACTTGGTACCTGCAGTGTTAATGGAAGGGGATTCCAAACACTAGCATACTACAACTTCCTCCTCCCTCCTCCACACATCAACAACTCTTCAATAAAAGTGACATGTTATTGTACTTTATTCTTAATATATCATTTTTTGTGTGTAATTTAATGTATATTTAATGTACAAATATATTTTATTTTAACCCTTTCAGGGTCCAAGGCCATTTTTGGAAGGGGTGCACCAGTGTCCAAGAATTTAAAAAAAAAAATCTTATTTTTTCTTATGAAATGGAAGAGAATCTTTTTCTGAAGGTAATAAAACAAAAAGTATGAAATTTGATTGAAAATTTACGAAATTATGCTCTCGCGAATTTTGATGTGGCAGCGATATTTACGCATCGGCAATTTTGCCGACTTTGACTCCCATTTTAGGCCAATAACATTATTCCAATCGACCAAATTCTTAGTTATTTCACTAGTATTATTTCTATTCTATCGATTGAGCACAAGAAATCGCCCAGTCAACTGTTTCAACTACAAAATAAAGTGATTGGAAATTGGTAATTTAGCCAATTTAACTCAAAGTTCAAAATATTCCAATTTCAAAATAGGGTGCAGAATAAACAATGCAGGCATTCCTGGCACTAAGCTAACATTTTCTCTGTTCATTAGTTACGTTTCCAGTCTACAAATTAATTCCATTTTTATTTTTCATTCACATAATGAATTTTTATTCAAACAAAAAAATGAAGATTTACTGTTATGCAATATTGTAATAATTGTACAAATAATATCACCACATTTGTGAACGTATATTAGACCCACCAGCTGGCGCGTATTGGACGTGTGAGGTCATTTGTTTACTCTTCAACATTGGCAAAAATTTAACATTTCTGCTACTTTGAGCACAGTTTCAAGCCATTTCCAGTACTAAAACCAATCAAAATCATCTCTATATCTGTAATATAACTTCCATTCAATCAAATGAGACCAAGAAATCGTAAATACAACTATAAAAATTATACGAAAAAACACGGCAAAGTCGCTGTTTTAATCGAAAATTACGGTTTCAGTTCTTTTTTTCTCATTATGCACTGTGTGCTGCAGGATTCGTTTTATGTGGTGCACACTTACCACATAGATGTACAGTATTCTCTCATATCTAGGCCCAAATTTACCGCTCAAAGCTTATCTGAGTGAGCTGAGCTCATGAAGTAGACCTACGGTTTGGACCCAGAACTCAAAGCCGTAGAACTACGGCACGGACCCTGAAAGGGTTAATACTTTTGGGTGTCTGGAACGGATTAATTTTATTTCCATTATTTCTTATGGGGAAAATATATTTGGATTACGATATTTTCAGTTAACGATAAGCCCTCTGGAACGGATTAATATCGTAATCCGGGGGTCCACTGTACTAAGTGATACAACTACTAGAAGTAATTATGCAAGAGATCAAATTAATATGATGGAGTATTAAAAACACAGCTTCACCTCAGTAGCTATGAATAAGTAATTCACTGTCTACACTGCTATTTTTTTTATAGTACATACTATTTGTAGTTACAGCAGAGCTATGCTCATAGTGTCCCATCTTTAGTGTTTAGTAACATTACAGATTCCACTGGCTGTTTCAAGCTAGGTGTGATGGTTACTCCCAGATCTTTTTCCTTGTATGAAGTCTGCAGTCTCCCTCATTTACAACTATTCAGTCTTAGGTCTCCTCTCTCTCTTCCCTCCTCTCACTCTAGTCACCTGTTTCACCATGCAGGTGACCCCTGTAGGGGTCATACAATGCCTAGGAAATGGGATTCAATCAGGTTTGATCCAAGGAAAAAAGTAGCCTCAATACTTTGAATTAAAAGACATTCACTAGCATCCAGGACCCTGTCTGTAGCCCATAAGTTTCCTTGCACCCTACAGTGCTCGTCATTAAAGTACACCAGCCCCTCTGAAAGCATGACCACAATAAAGGTCATCCTTTGTGCTTCAAGATATCTTTCAACCATCTAGGAAGTGATTAACACACAATCTTGAAGGTGTCATAGGGTAAATTCTTCCATGATTCATGGATGAAGCCCTAAAGTTGTGGGAGTGGGCTGATATCCTTTCCCTTGTAGATCTCTCCAACACATCCCAGAAGTTCTCAATGGGGTTCATGTCTGGGAAATATCCTGGTCAGTTATTGAAGAAGGGTACCTCACAGGTTTGAAGCCAATGAACAACTAATTTCAGTGCAGTGAGGAGAACTGTCCTGCACAGAAACCTTACATATACTTCTTCCTCCTTGCATCACTTCTACTTTGTAAAAACCTCTCATATGCGAACTTTTTCTCTCTTACTACTCTCTTTACATCATTCCACCAATCGCTCTTCTTCCCTCCCACACCCACTTTCCTATAACCACAAACTTCTGCTGAACACTCTAACACTATATTCTTGAACTTACCCCATACCTCTTCTACCTCATTGCCTATACTCTCACTAGCCCATCTGTCCTCCAACAGTTGTTTATATCTTACCCTAACCGCCTCCTCCTTTAGTTTATAAATCTTCACTTCTCTTTTACTTGCTGTTTCCATTCTCCTTGTATCCCATCTACCTTTTAGTCTCACTGTAGCTACAACTAAAAAGTGATCTGATATATCCGTGGCCCCTCTATAAACATGTACATCCTGAAGTCTACCCAACAATCTTTTATCTACCAATATGTAGTCCAACAAACTATTGTCATTTTGCCCTACATCATATCTTGTATACTTATTTATCCTCTTTTTCTTAAAGTATGTGTTACCTATAACCAAACCCCTTTCTATACAAAGTTCAATCAAATGCTCCCCATTATCATTTATACCTGGTACCCCAAACTTACCTACCACACCTTCTCTAAACGCTTCTCCTACTTTAGCATTTAGGTCCCCTACCACGATTACTCTCTCACTTGGCTCAAAAGTTCCTACACACTCGCTTAACATCTCCCAAAATCTCTCTCTCCTCTACACTCCTCTCTTCTCCAGGTGCATACACACTTATTATGACCCACTTTTCACATCCGATCCTTATTTTAATCCACATAATCCTTGAATTTATACATTTATGTTCCCTCTTCTCTCTCCATAACTGATCCTTCAACATTATTGCTACCCCTTCCTTAGCTCTAACTCTCTCAGATACTCCTGACTTAATCCCATTTATTTCTCCCCACTGAAACTCGCTTACCCCCTTCAGCTTTGTTTCGCTTAGGGCTAAGACATCCAACTTCTTTTCATTCATAACATTAGCAATCATCTCTTTCTTATCATCTGCACTACATCCATGCACATTCAAACATCCCAATTTTATAAAGTTTTTCCTTATCTTGCTTTTAGTAATTTATATAGGAGAAGGGGTTACTAGCCCATTGCTCCCGGCATTTAGTCGCTTCTTACGACACACATAGCTTACAAAGGAAGAATTCTGTGCCACTTCCCCATGGAGATAAGCAGAAATAAACAAGAACAAGAACTAGGAAGAAAAATAGAAAACCCAGAGGGGTTAGTAGTATATACATATATACTTGTACATGCATGTGTAGTGTGACCTAAGTGTAAGTAGAAGTAGCAAGACATACCTGCAACCTTGAATGTTTATGAGACAGAAAAAGAGACTTGGAATCCTACCATCATGCAAAACAATTACAGGCTTATGTCAAAATCACTGCTGTTAATTCCATTTTTTTTAAATTTGTTGTTTGTTGGCCATCTCAATGAAACTTTTTTCTTAACACGTTTTCATATACAGTGGACCCCCGGATTACGTACTGCTCCAAACTCGAACAATTATGTAAGTGTATTTTTGTAAGTGCTTTTGTAAGTGTATTTTTGGGGGTCTAAAAGGACTAATCTAATTTACATTATTCCTTATGGGAACAAATTCGTTCGGTAACGGCACTTGAACAGCATTCTGGAACGAAATAATGACGTAATCTGGGGGTCCACTGTACTGTACTCAGAATATAAAAAAAAAATACTTGAATGAAATTGAATGATAAACAAAACAATAAAAATCATAGAGCTTTTCCCAAAAGACTAATTTATTATTTTCTAATTAAGGGATATTGTTGCTGAATATGTATACAATTTACCTTTTATCTATGTTCTCTTATTTAGACATACAAGTAAATTTCTTTCATAAAAAATATATCATTTAGGGGATTAAATAGATCTGGTTTGTTCATCAAGAAAAATCTTTAAATCTAAATATCGTAACATTTACAAATCTAAAAGAATAAAAAGGCACAATACCGATGACTGGAACAATACACAAATAACCCCCACATAGGAGAGAGAAACTTATGACAATGTTTGGGTCAAACTTGGATCATTAACTAGTGACACAGGAGCACAAAGGTAGGGAGCCAGTGTATATACAAGAGGAAAGTGGGGATGGGAGCAACAAGTAATAACAAAATGAAGGTACTGGTATAGGAAGTGGTGGTGGTTGTAGTAGGTAGGTAGGTAGGGGTAGCGACAGAAGAGACGGAGCATGGAGTGTAGCAAGACAATAATAATAATAATGCAGCAGCAACGGCAGCAGGTGGTGGTGGTCTAAAGACAGGAAAAAGGACCACTGCATGAAAGCAATCAATTCAATTCAAATAGAAGAGAGGCAAGGGAAGAGAAAAAGTTATTTAAGGACATACATACATGACAGCATCTGTTAACAAGCCATGCATATGAAATCTCTAATGAAGAAGTGGTGGAGGCAAACACCAAACTGCACACATACAGCCTCTCCTCACTTAGGGACGTACTCTTTTACTGACGCCTCGGACTTACGACGGGCTCTCTGACCAATATACAGTGGTACCTCGAGTTACGATATTTTTTCGTTCGAGAATGCTGTTCAAGTGCCATTACCAAACGAATTTATCCCCATAAGGAATAATGTAAAATAGACTAGTCCTTTTACACCCCCAAAAATATACTTACAAAAGCATTTAAAAAAATAAACTTACATAAAAGGGCGATTTTGGGGACCATCGTAACTCGAGGTACCACTGTACATACCTAAATAATGTATATTAGAGCAGATTTCCTCTATTCTGTTTATTACAATATACAGTACATACATTACTATATAAGCATTTAAGAATATACCAGAAATGTTATAAATGATGCAAAGGTGACATTAAAATAATATCAAAGATGGTTGATACAAACCCACTACCATTACAGTATGCCCCTCACTTAGTGATGAATTCGTTTACCCATGTGGTCATAGGAACGGAACTCCATCGTTAAGTGAGGAGAGGCTGTAGTCAAAAATAAATATGATAAAGCCCTGGAAATAAGTCAATGATAAGAGTTCAGAGATATGGCCAGGAGCTATTATTTAACCCCTGCAAAGAAAAAAAAAACTAGGCAAGTACAGTTGTCTTGTCTAGAGAAACCTCCAGCATTCATGCTGCAACACTGTACCTTTTAGCCTTTTAGGATGAAAAAATAGGGAAAAGTAACTTCAGTAATGGGAGGAGCATTAATTGTTTGTACTTACCTAAGTCACTCCTGCTGATGTTCTCCAGGAAGGGGTCAGCATACGGTAGCTGAAACCCAGATAACACTCATTATTTGTCTATCACCGATTTATGTGCATTAATAATAGTGACAACTTAAAATATACTCTACTGTATTACAATAGATAACATGAGCTGACAAATGATATAAACCAATAAGGTTTAATTTTATTTAAATACAATTTACAAAACATTATAGGAGAATAAAAATTTGATCTTTAGATTTAAGAAAGCTCAAAATTTATTAATTGGTCCTAGATTCCCCTCTTTGGATATATCCAAATCAATGAACTCTCAAACTGTACAGAAAATAATTTTGACTTGGGACAGACAGCAGCTACTGCTGCTGTCATTTGCAGTCCCAGTTTCACTTCTGCTTAGCAGGTGCTGGCTCCTTAGACATTTCTGAGCATTTTCACTTTTTTTGTGACAGGTTTTCCCTCGCTTTGTGCAGATTTGCTTTCATGCAATGACCCCACTTCTACCACTAAACTGCTATGCATTACAGTGGACCCCCGAGTATCGGCCGACTTGTGTTTTGGTCAATTTTTTCGGCCCAATTTTTGCCTGACTATTGGCAATTTCCCAGAGTATCAGCCCGGGTACCAGACCTGTCTGCCTCCCAGCGCAAGCGTCGTGAGCCAGTCTAGCTTTGTTTACCATTGAGTGAACATTACCCAGCACGCTCATTCAAACATTCCACAATAATTTTATTGTACGTATTGCTTGTTTATTGATTGTCACTATGAAATAAGTCACCATGGGTCCAAAGAAGCTTTCTAGTGGCACCCCAGTGGTAAAGAGAGTGAGGAACACCATCGAACTGAAGAAGGAGATTGTTGAAAAATATGAGCAAGCTGAAATGAGCCTTCTGTGCAACCACTTCAGTGACAGAGCCATGTCACACTTCAGGAAAGTGTTGAAGGGTCGCCAGAAACAGAGGACTCTGGACAGTTATTTCACCAGGCAGGGGTCTGGTGACTCTCAAGCTGGTCCTAGTGGCATTAAAAGACCAAAAAGGGAAGTAACCCCAGAGAGGGACTTGTTACCTGAAGTCCTTTTGGAGGGGGATTCCCCTTCCAACCACTAACTCCCTGCCCCTATCAGCAACTCTACCTTCCAGATGCCTGCAACTCTTCAATAAAGGTAAGTAAATGTATATATATATATTGTTTTTAACTTAGTATGTGAATATTTTTTTGTGGAACGGATTAATTGTATTTACATTATTTCTTATGGGAAATAATGGTTCGAATTTCGTAAACTTCGTGTTAAGTACTAGCTCCTGGAACGGATTAATTACGATACTCGGGGGTCCACTGTATTACCAAACCAGTGCTTTCCTATATCTTTCCTGAATCTGAACTTTTCCAACTTGAAACCATTGCTGTGAGCCCTGTCTTGGCTGGATATTTTCAGCACCCTATTTACATCCCCTTTATTTATTCCTGTTTTCCATTTATACACCTCAATCATATCATCCCTAATTCTACGCCTTTCTAGAGAGTGTTGATTCAGGGCCCTCAGCCTATCCTCATAGGGAAGATTTCTGATACAAGGGATCAACTATGGCATCCTCCTCTGTACGTTTTCCAGTGCATTTATATCCATTCTGTAATACGGTGACCAGAACTGTGTAGCATAATCTAAATGAGGCCTAACCAAGGATAAATAGAGTTGAAGAACAACCTGAGGACTTTTATTATTTATACTTCTTGATATGAAGCCAAGGATTCTGTTAGCTTTATTGCAAACACTTTTGCACTGTTGTCTTGGTTTCAGATTACTGCTAACCAGAACTCCTAAATCCTTTTCGTAATCACAAGTACAGTGGTACCTCGACTTACGATGTTATCATCTTACGTTATATTCGATAACCGATATTTATAACGTAAGAAATTTGAATGCGACTTACGATGTTTGATTCGTCTAACGACATTCGTACCGGACGTGTCCGCTTGGCGCCCAGCTGAGCGCGCACTCCAGGGAGCGTCAGTGTGCTATTGTTTACAAGTGAGAGCGACCACCCACCCACACCCACGCATTCATACCAGTATATTGTCATTATTCCACTGTTTTTAGTGCTTGCAACTGCTAAATAAGCCACCATGGGCCCCAAGAAAGCTCCTAGTGCCAAGCCTGTGGTAAAGAATGTGCAGGGAGTGAAGCATTTCAAGGGGGGCAGCGGAGTGTAGCAGGCATGCAGGGAGTGTAGCAGGCATGCAGCAGGAGTGTAGCAGGCATGCAGGGAGTAGCAAGGCATGCAGGATGCAGGAGTGTAGCAAGGATGCAGGGAGTGTAGCAAGGATGCAGGGAGTGTAGCAAGGATGCAGGGAGTGTAGCAAGGATGCAGGGAGTGTAGCAAGGATGCAGGGAGTGTAGCAAGGATGCAGGGAGTGTAGCAAGGATGCAGGGAGTGTAGCAAGGATGCAGGGAGTGTAGCAAGGATGCAGGGAGTGTAGCAAGGATGCAGGGAGTGTAGTAGGCATGCAGGGAGTGTAGCATTCATGCAGGGAGTGTAGCATTCATGCAGGGAGTGTAGCATTCATGCAGGGAGTGTAGCATTCATGCAGGGAGTGTAGCATTCAAAGAAAAAGGCCAGTAACCCCAGAAAAGGACTTGGTACCTGCAGTGTTAATGGAAGGGGATTCCCCTTCCAAACACTAGCATACTACTCCACCTTCTCCCCTCCTCCCGTCCTCCACACATCAACAACTCTTCAATAAATGTAAGTGACATGTTATTGTACAATATTTACATGTGTATTTAGGTATTCTTTATTAAATTCTGTATTATTTAATGTCAAAAAGTTCTAAAAAATATTTTATTTAACTACTTTTGGAAGTCTTGGACGGATTAAATTTATTTCCATTATTTCTTATGGGGAAAATTGATTCGTCTAACGATTGTTTCGCCTTAAGATATGCCCTCTCTGATGGATTAATATCGTAAGTCGAGGTACCACTGTATTAAGATCTACATTATTCAGTTTATATGTGGCATGGTTATTGTCCTGCCCAACATTTAGAACTTTGCATTTGTCTACATTAAACTGCATCTGCCACTTCTCCAACCACTGCATCAGTCTATTCAAATCATCCTGGAATGCTCTAATGTCCTCATTAGAATGAATTGGACGGCCTATTTTGGTGTCATCAGCAAATTTGCTTATGTTGCTATTTATTCCCTCATCTATGTTGTTTATGTAAATTGTGAACAACAAGGGGCCCAAAACCCTGTGGGACACCGCTTGAGACGTGCCCCCATTCTGATTTCTCCCCATTTATGCAAACTCTCTGCTGCCTATTTGTCAACCCTGCCTCTACCCAGGAAAAAATTTCTTCTCCTATCCCGTGTGCCTTAAATTTCCTCAATAGCCTCTGATGTGGAACTCTATTGAAAGCCTTACTGAAGTCCATATACACAATATCATATTCATAAGTTAGTAAATTCGTAAGACAGGAACGCCCCTTAGTAAAACCGTGTTGAGATTCATTAATCAATTTATGCCTTTCAAGATGGCTATGAATTGCATCGGCAATTATTGATTCCATAAATTTACCAACTATGGAGGTAAGGCTTATTGGTCTATAGTTCAAAGTTAAGGACCTGTCACCTGCCTTGTAAATAGGTATTACATTTGCCATTTTCCACTTGTCTGGCACTATGCCAGTTTGTAGTGATATATTAAAAAGATTTGCCAAATACTTGCTAAGTTCCTCTTTACATTTCTTTAAAACTCTTGCAAACAGTTCATCAGGGCCTGGGGATTTGTTAGGTTTTAATTTCTCTATTTGTCTGAGGACCATGTCACTAGTTACCCCAATTGAGCATAGTTTATTATCTTCCTGTTCTACATAATTTATTATTTCTGGAATTTCACTAGTATCTTCCTGAGTAAAAACTGAGAGGAAGTAATTATTGAAAATTTCACACATCTTTATCACTGTCAGTGATCTGACCTGAGTTACTCTTAAGTGGGCCTATCTTGTCCCTAATCTTACTTCTGTATACCTGAAAGAACCCTTTTGGTTTAGTCTTCGAATCCCTTGCAACCTTAGCCTCATAATCCCTTTTTGCTTTTTTTATTTCTCTCTTTAATTGAAAATAGTATTGATTTCTTATCTGCCCATCCCCTCTTTTGATATGCCTATATATGCCTCTCTTTTGACCAATGAGATGTTTTAATCTATTGTTCATCCATTTAGGATCATTTTTGTTAGATCTAATTTCCCTACTCGGAACAAAAGTTGTCTGGGCAGCTAGAACTACGCTCTGGAAAACGTCATATTGGCAACCAAAACCACCTACCTGACCCATAGTCAGGTCATCCCAATTTAGCTCACCTAGGTAATTTCTCAGCCCCATGAAGTCGGCTAAGCGAAAGTCTGGAACAGGGACTTGATTGCAGTTACCTGGGTAATTCCATGTTATATTGAAACTAAGTCATTTGTGATCGCTTTCCCCAAGCTCATCATTAACCTCAAGATTATTAATTAGTGATTCTTTGTTGGCAAGAACCAAATCAAGCAAGTTGCTACCTCTAGTTGGTTCTGTCACAAACTGTTTTAAAAAACAATCCTGAACCGTATCAAGAAAGTCACTAGACTCAAGATTACCTGTCACATTGTTCCAATCAATTTGTCTAAAGTTAAAATCTCCCATTAACACAACATTTTCATATGTAGACGCCTTATGAATTTCGTCCCATAGCAGCTTACTGCACTCCCTATCCAGGCTTGGGGGCCTGTAAATCACACCCAAAATTAATTTTTCACGACCCTCGAGAAACTGTAGCCAAACAGATTCTATATCCGATGTTTCTAATCTTATACGTATCTTGTCTAACACAACAATTTAAATTATCTCTGACATACCTCGCCACTCCAATTCATTCTAATGAGGACATTAGAGCACTCCAGGATGATTTGAATAAACTGATGCAGTGGTCGGAGAAGTGGTAGATGCAGTTTAACCCTTTCAGGGTCGAGACCCCCGATCCTTAACCCTTTGGGGGTCGGTGCCGTACTAGTACGTTTTACGAGCAGGGGTCGGTGCCATACTAGTACGCGTAAAGTCTAGCGGGCTCAAATAGAGCGGGAAACGGCTGGTAGGCCTACATATGAAAGAATGGGTCTGTGTGGTCAGTGTGCACAGTATAAAAAAAATCCTGCAGCACACACTGCATAGTGAGAAAAAAAAACTGACCGTTTTTTTTTTTTAAAACCGACTTTGAAGTCTATTTTCGTATGGTATTTATTGATGTATTCTCGTTTTCTTGGTCTCATTTGATAGAATGGAAGATATATTACAGATAATTTTGATTGGTTTGATAATGACAAGTACATACCTTGAAATTGAGTTCAAAGTAGCGAAAATGTTTGATTTTTGCTGATGTTCAAGAGTAAACAAATCACACCATGCGTCCAATACACATCAACTGGCGAGTCTAATATTCTTGCACAAGTGCGCTGATATTATTTATACCATTTTACAATGATGCAGTTGTATACATAACAGTAAATCTTCTATTTTTTGTGAGAATAAAAATTCAAAATGGAAAGGAAAAGTAATGTAAGAGGGGCCTGATGACGTGACTAATGAACAGAGAAGATGTTATTTTAGTGCCAGGAATGTCTGCCTTGTTTATTCTGGACCCTATTTTGAAATTGGCATTGTTTGAAATTTGTGTGAAATTGGCCAAATTGCCATTTTCTGACCACTAACATGGGTAGTTGAAATTGATAAATAGGCGGTTTCTTGTACTCAATCGATAGAAGAAATGGAGTTCTAGCGAAATAACTATGATTTTAGTGGACTGGAACATTGGAATTGGCCAAAAATAGGGTTCAAAGTGGGCGAAATCGCCGATGCGTAAACAGCTTCGAGACCGATAACTTCGCGAGAGCATAATTCCGTAAGTTTTCATTCAAATTTCATACTTTTGGTGTCGTTATGATCGGAAAAAGATTCTCAATCATTTCATAAGATTTTTTTTTTTTTCTCAAAAATGTTTTGACCCTGAGAACGTGTTTCCAAGAAGACCTGTCGACAACCAAAGGGTTAACTCGTTTTCAGGGTCGAAACATTTTCGGAAAAAAAAAAAATTCTGATGAAATGATAGAGCATCCTTTTCCGATCATAATGACAACAAAACTATGAAATTTGGTGAAAAAATAATGGAATTATGCTCTCGCAAAGTTAGCGGTATTGACAATATTTACGCATCGGCGATTTCGCCCACTTTGAGCCCTATTTTCAGCTAATTCCGATGTCTCAGTCTACTAAAATTATAGCTATTTTTCTAGATTGAGTACAAGAAACCGCCAATTTACCGATTTCAACTACCCAATAAAGTGGTCAGAAATTGGCAATTTGGCCAATTCCACACAAATTTTAAAAGATGCCAATTTCAAAATAGGGTCCAGAATAAAGACAGACAGACATTCCTGGCACTAAAAAAACATTTTTTTCTGTTCATTAGTCACGTCTCCAGGCCCCTCTTACATTACTTTTGCTTTCCATTTTCAATTTTATTCTCACAAAATAGAAGATTTATGTTATGTATACTACTGTATCATTGTAAAAATGGTATAAATAATATCAGCACTGTGCAAAATATTAGACTCGTCAGTTGATGTGTATTGGCGCGTGCGTGTTTGTTTACTCTTGAACATCGGCAAATCGAACATTTCGCTACTGCTCAATTTCAAGGTACTTGTCATCGTGAAACCAATCAAAATTATCTCTATTTCTGTAATATATCTTCCATTCTATCAAATGAGACCAAGAAAACTAGAATACAACCATAAATACCATACGAAAGTAGACTGCAAAGTTGCTGTTTTAAACCAAAAACACAGGGTTTTTTTCCTCATTATGCACTGTGTGCTGCGGGATTTTTTTTATACTGCGCACACTGACCCATTCTCTCGCATCTAGGCCTACCAGCCTTTTCCCGCTTGATTTGAGGGCGCTAGAATTTATGCGTACTAGTACGTGAAACACCCTGGTGCGTAAAAAGTACTGGTACGTCAAAAACCCTGAAAGGGTTAATATATACAAATGTAAAGTTCTAAATGTTGGACAGGATAATAACCATGCCACATATAAACTAAATAATGTAGATCTTAATGTTACTGATTGCGAAAAGTATTTAGGAGTTCTGGTTAACAGTAATCTGAAACCAAGACAACAGTGCATAAGTGTTCGCAATAAAGCTAACAGAATCCTTGGTTTCATATCAAGAAGTATAAATAATAGAAGTCCTCAGGTTGTTCTTCGACTCTATATATCTTTGGTTAGGCCTCATTTAGATTATGCTGCACATTTCTGGTCACTGTATTAAGAATGTATATACAGTGGACCCTTCCTTATCGTCAATCTCCATTATCGCCGATTTCGGTTTTAGCCGAGTTTTTTCATCAAAATATTGGCTCCATTTTCGTAGATTTCCTGTTTTCATCAATGGTATGGAACCTGTCCAGTGCCCAGTGCACATACACAAAGCCGCCTACCACACATACTCAGGCAGTGTCGTGTCGTTTCTCGGTGAGTGAACATATCCTGTGAGGTCATACGAAACATTTCGTAATAATCCATTGTTTTTGGCACTTGTTTATTGTGTGTGACTGCTAAATAAGTCACCATGGGCCCAAAGAAAGCTCCTAGTGCCAGTCCTTTGGTAAAGAAAGTGAGGAACACCATAGAATTAAAGAGAAATCGTAGCAAAGTACCAAAGTGGAGTCGATAAAGGCTATAGCGCCAGCCAGCAATAAAGTGTAGCATTAACTGTGTAGCAAGTAAGTTAGGCGATTAACCCTTAAACTGTCCACACGTAGATATATGTTGACTCGCGTACTGCTCCGAACGTAGATCTACGTTTTTTTTTAAATGCTTTTAACCTTGCCACAATAAGCCTGAGTTGCCTAGACATTTGAGAATGGGTCTGTGCACTCAGTGTGAGCAGTATTACAAAATTCGGGGATGCCAAAAAAAATGCTCTCTTCATTTTAAACAAAAAGAAAAATTTATTTTTTTCTCAAAATACAGTGGTCCCTCGGTTTTCGCCGAAAATTCGTTCCAGAATGCTGCTCAAGTGCCATTACCGAACGAATTTACTTCCTTAAGAAATAATGTCACGTAGGTTAGTCTATTTCAGACCCCTAAAAATACACTTGCAACAACATTTACGAAAATACACTTACATAAATGTTCGAGTTTGGAGATGCACGAAAACCGAGGGACAACTGTATTCAGTGCGCTACGCGCGTCAACGTAGATCTACGTGTGGACAGTTTAAGGGTTAAGCGATAGAAAAATGACGACGCGAAACTTAACTCCTCCATTGTTGTTTGAGGTATATAGGGGCACCGAGACCAACGCCGCCCTCTGCCACCATCTCCAAGGTAAGTGTAAATCTTTATTTATAAAGTGTGAATATTACTTATTTATAAATTATGTACATTGTTTCAGTGTGAATAGTGGTGGTAGCTTCTGCTGACACCCACCACTACCACTACAGTGGACCCTCAGTTAACGAAAGGTTTAGTTACCGAAAAAATCGGTTACCGAAAGCTTTTTTTGGTATCAGTTACTGAAAAATTCCTTGGTTAGCAAAACGTATTAGACTTGTCCGCCTGCTCCGCGCCTGGCCTGCGCAAGATGCCAGTGAAGCGTTGTTTACCATTGAGAGAACATTACCCAGCGTGCTCTTTCAAACATTCACAATACATTTGGTGTCTTTTTTGGTGGTTTAGTGATTGTCACTGTGAAATAAGTCACCATGGGTCCAAAGAAGCTTCCTAGTGGCACCCCAGTGGTAAAGAGAGTGAGGAACACCATCGAACTGAAGAAAGAGATTGTTGAAAAATATGAGTGGCGTACGTCTGAGTGATCTTGCCACAGAGATCTGCCACAGTGATCTGGCACAGAGAAATGAGATCAAGGAAGCTAATGTTGCAAAAGGGGTTAATTTGTTAACGAAACCAAGATCGAAAACAGTGGTTGAGGTTGAGAAGTTACTGATGGTGTGGATCAATGAAAAACAGATAGCGGGTGATAGTATTTCCACGGCGATAATTTGTGAAAAGGCAAGGAAGTTGCACGCAGATCTTGTCAAGACAATGCCTGCAACCAGTGGTGAGGCGAGTGATTTTAAAGCCAGCAAAGGCTGGTGTGACAGGTTTAAGAAACGTAGTGGCATACACAGTGTTGTGAGGCATGGTGAGGCAGCCAGCTCAGACAAATGATCAGCTGAAAAATTTGCGAGTGATTTTAAGGGGTTCGTAGAGGCTGAAGAATTCCTCCCCCAACAAGTGTTTAATTGTGATGAAACAGGCCTGTTTTGGAAAAAAATGCCCAACAGGACCTTCATTACTTAGGAGGAAAAGGCACAGCCAGGACACAAGCCTATGAAAGACACGCTAACTCTTATGATATGTGAAGCCTTTACTGGTGTATCACTCAGAAAATCCTAGACCCTTCAAGAAACACAGTGTTGAAAAGAATAATTTGTGTGTGCATTGGAAGGCTAACACCAAGGTATGGGTCACTACGGAGATTTTCAAGGAATGGGTGACTGGAGTGTTTGACCCTAGTGTGAAGAAATACCTGAAGGAAAAGAAATTGCCACTCAAGTGCCTCCTGGTACTGGACAATGCTCCTGCTCATCCTCACAACTTGGAAGAGTTGTTGTCTGACAAGTTCAATTTCATCAGAGTGAAGTTCTTGCCTCCTAACACCACTCCTCTCATCCAGCCCATGGACCAGCAGGTCACTGCAAACTTCAAGAAACTGTACACCAAAGCAGTGTTTCAGAGGTGCTTTAATATGACCAATGACTCTGCATTGGCCCTAAGAGAGTTCTGGAAAGATCACTTCAATATCGTGCATTGCCTAGGCCTTATAGGTAAGGCTTGGGAGGGAGTGACTTCCAGGACTTTGAACTCTGCTTGGAGACCATTGTGGCCAGGTTTTGTCCAACAAAGGGATTTTGAAGGATTTGAGGCTGACCCTGACAACCCTGTTCCTGTTGTGGAAGATATTGTGGCATTGGGGAACAGCCTGGGGTTGGAGGTGAGTGGTGAGGATGTGGAAGAGTTGGAGGAGGAGCACAGGAGTAGAGCTAACAACTGAAGAGCTGCAAGAGCTTCATCTGGAACAGCAACAGACCACAGCTGAGGTTATTGCTTCACAGGAGGAGGGATAGAGAGAGAGAGAGAAGGAGGTGCCTTCTTCAGTGCTTAAGGAGATGTGTACAAAGTGGAATGAGTTGCAGACATTTATTGAAAGACACCACCCTGAGCAAGCTGAAATGAGCCTTCTGTGCAACCACTTCAGTGACAGAGCCATGTTGCACTTCAGGAAAGTATTAAAGAGTCGCCAGAAACAGAGGACTGTGGACAGTTACTTCACCAGGCAGGGGTCTAGTGACTCTCAAGCTGGTCCTAGTGGCATTAAAAGACCAAGAAGGGAAGTAACCCCAGAGAGGGACTTGTTACCTGAAGTCCTTTTGGAGGGGGATTCCCCTTCCAACCACTAACTCCCTGCCCCTATCATCATCCCTATCCTCCAGATGCCTGCAAGTCTCTTCAATAAAGGTAAGTAAATGTTTATATTTTATTTTTGGTGAATATTTTTTTGTGGAATGGATTAATTGTATTTACATTATTTCTTATGGAAAATAAGGGTTCGGATTACGAAAGATTCAGATTAAGTAATAGCTCCTGGAACGGATTAATTTCGTTAACCGAGGGTCCACTGTATATGTACAGCTTATGGTCAGTGGCCCATATAAACCCAACAATAACACACTACCACCAGTCCTCACAGTCGTAATGATATATTTTATTCATTCTAGAGTATATATCATGTTTCTATGTTATTAATATTGTTTATTATGTTATATTAGATGAATTGTGATAGATAAATAAGCTGCAGAGCTGATATTAGTGTCATATTGAAGCATTTTGTCCTGCCTCCAAACAATAAACTCGCCTCCCTCTCTCTCCTCCTCTCCATCTTCCATACACCAACAAGAGTCGCCAATAAAGGTAAGTGTGATGTTAAATGTTCATTTATAAATGTTATTAGTGCTTTATATTTATATGTCATTCTTTTCTGTATGTAAATCTATATTTAATCTCTAAAAAAATTATATTTTGTTAATACTCCTGGGTGTCTGAAACGGATTAATTGGATTTACATTATTTCTTATGGGGAAAATGGTTTCAGTTTTCGCCAGTCTCTCTGAAACGAATTAAAGACAAAAACGAAGGATCCACTGTAAATACTGAACATTGGAAAACGTTCAAAGGAGGAAGTTGATCCCATGTATCAGAAATCTTCCCTATGAGGATAGACTGAGGGCCCTGAATCTGCACTCTAGAAAGGCGTAGAATTAGGGGGGATATGATTGAGGTGTATACATAAATGGAAAACAGGAATTAATAAAGGGGATGTAAATAGTGTGCTAAAAATATCTAGCCTAGACAGGACACGTAGCAATGGATTTAAGTTGGAAAAATTCAGATTCAGGAAGGATATAGAGTTGTGGATGAGTGGAACAAACTCCCGAGTACTGTCATAGAAGCTAAGACGTTGTGTAGTGTAGTTTTAAAAATAGGTTAGATAAATACATGAGTGGGTGTGGGTGGGTGTGAGTTGTACCTGACCAGCTTGTGCTACTAGGTCAGTTGCCATGCACCTTCCTTAGTGAATGGGACCTGACCTGACTACCTTAAGCCATTGGCTTAAGCTTGTGGGTGAATTGGACCTGCCTCGCATGGGCCAGTAGGCCTGCTGCAGTGTTCCTTTTTTCTTATGTTCTTATAAAATATCAAAATGGAATTCATGTGTAAAGCCTGGAAACAACTAATGAACAGAGAAAATGTTATTTTAGTGCCAGGAATGCTTGTGTTGTTTACTGTGGACCCTATTTTGAAATTGTGTGAAATTGGCCAAATTACTGATTTCTGATCACTTTATTAGGTTGAAATTTATTGGGCAATTTCTGGCCATTGGTAAAATGGAAGACATACGTACTAGCAAAATAGCTAAAATAGTTGACTGGAATAATGTAATTGGCATAAGATAGGACTCATAATAGGCAAAAATCGCTGATGCATAATTATCGCTGATGCAGCAAAATTTGCAAAAGCATAATTTTGTCAATTTTCCATCAAATACCGTACTTTTTGTTTTATTACCTTCAGAAAAAATTCTCTACCATTTCATGAGAAATAAAAAAAATTGAAAATTCTTGGACAGTGTGGACAAGTTTCAGATCAGGAGTCTGGACAGCGAAAGGGTTAAATGCATATAAATGCCTCATAATATGTTTACACTATCGTTTATTAAGTTAGCAAGAGAACTAGGCATAAAAAAATAAAATGCACATACAGTACACTCATTACTTTAAAATATTTGTAGTCTTAATGTAGGGTGAGTAGTATTTACTGTAGGAAGTCAGTTGTCGACTGACAATGCGAATGGCTAGGGTCACTTGCGTGTTGTAAACATCTCTCTAACCTTTTGTTGAGCATCTTGTGAACTTTGTTATTTTGCAGTTTTGGTGCAATTTTTTTTTTTTTTTGAGATAAGCCATCTTGGGTCCAAAGAAGGATAAAGATATGAAATCAAAAAGAAAAGTTGTAAAAAGCACTGCTGAGTTTAAAAAGTCATTAGAAAGTATGAAGAAGATAGACTCTGCATGGTTGATATAACAAAAGTCTACCATTTAGAACGATAATGGACCAAAAGGAAAAAAATAAAGAAGTGACCTTGCAAAAGTGTTATTAACCCTTTCGGGGTTTTGGTCGTACAAGTATGTTTTACGCACTGTGGTTATTGACGTACTAGTACGCCTAAATTCTAGCGCCTCAAATCAAGCAGAAACAGGCTGTTAGGCCTAGATGTGATAGAATGGATCTGTGCGGTCAGTGTGCGCAGTATAAAAAAAATTCCTGCACCACACAATGCATAATGAGGAAAAAAAAAAACTGACCGTGTTTTTGACTTAAAACAACGACTTTGCAGTCTATTTTCGTATGGTATTTATCCTTGTATTCTCGGTTTCGTAGTCTCATTTTATAAAATAGATGATATATTACAGAAATAGAGATCATTTTGACTGGTTTCACGATGACAAGTACCTTGAAACTGAGCGCAAAGTAGCGAAAATGTTCGATTTTGGCCGATGTTCAGGAGTAAACAAATCATACCATGCGTCCAAGCAAAATTTTATGATTTTCTTTTAGGAAGCTTACTCATAGGTATATTATATCTAAAAAAATAGTTTTTCACAAAATCCTGAAAATGCCTTAAATCGTCAAAAAATGCAATAAAATCAAGTTTTATAGCATTTTGAATATTATTAATTATTTACATATTTTTAAAAATCCCATTAAAAATCTATAAAAATCAATATTTTTATGAGATATTTCATATTATTTTCGAAAAATACATGAAACATTAAAAAGCTCAGAAAAATGTGCTAAAATCGATTTTATTGCATATTTCGACGTTTTAGAGCGGTTTGAGTGCTTTTCTGGCAAAACTCATTTTTAGCTAAAATACTTACATTTTCACACTTTTAAATAGAATTCTACTGCAATTGAAATTTATGGAAAATAGCAAAATTTTATGATTTTCTTTTAGGAAGCTTACTCATAGGTATATTTTATCTAAAAAATAGTTTTCAAAAATCTGAAAATGTTGAATCGTCAAAATGCAATAAAATCAAGTTTATACATTTTTGAATATTTATAATTATTTACATATTTTAAAAAATCCATTAAAAATCTTTAAAAATCAATATTTTTATAGAATATTTCATATTATTTTCGAAAAATACATGAAACATTAAAAAGCTCAGAAAAATGTGCTAAAATCGTATTTTATTGCATATTTCGACGTTTTAAGACAGTTTGAGTGCTTTTCTGGCAAAACTCATTTTAGCTAAAATACTAATTTTCACACTTTTAAATAAATTTCCTGCAATTGAAATTTATGGGAAAAGTAAGCAAATTTTATGATTTTCTTTTAGGAAGCTTACTCATAGGTATATTTTATCTAAAAAATAGTTTTCAAAAATCCTTGAAAATACCTAAATCGTCAAAAATGCAATAAAATCAAGTTTTATAGCATTTTTGAATATTATTAATTATTTACATATTTTAAAAATCCATTAAAATCTTAAAATCAATATTTTTATAGAATATTTCATATTATTTCGAAAATACATGAAACATTAAAAAGCTCAGAAAAATGTGCTAAAATCGATTTTATTGCATATTTCGACGTTTTAACAGTTTGAGTGCTTTTCTGCAAAACTCATTTTTAGCTAAAATACTACATTTTCACACTTTTAAATAAATTTCTATGCAATTGAAATTTATGGGAAAAGTAAGCAAAATTTTATGATTTTCTTTTAGGAAGCTTACTCATAGGTATATTTTATCTAAAAATAGTTTTCAAAAATCCTTGAAAATGCCTTAAATCGTCAAAAATGCAAAAAATCAAGTTTAAGCATTTTTAATATTTATTATTATTTACATATTTTTAAAAATCCATTAAAATCTTAAAATCAATATTTTTATAGAATATTTCATATTATTTTCGAAAAATACATGAAACATTAAAAGCTCAGAAAAATGTGCTAAAATCGATTTTATTGCATATTTCGACGTTTTAGAGCGGTTTGAGTGCTTTCTGGCAAAACTCATTTTTAGCTAAAATCAATTTCACCTTTAAATAGAATTTCTATCAATTGAAATTTATGGGAAAATAACAAATTTATGATTTTCTTTTAGGACTTACTCATAGGTATATTTATTAAAATAGTTTTACAAAATCTTGAAAATGCTTAAATCTCAAAATGCAATAAAATCAAGTTTTAAGCATTTTAATATTTATAATTATTTACATATTTTAAAAATCCATTAAAAATCTTAAAATCAATATTTTTATAGATATTTCATATTATTCGAAAATACATGAAACATTAAAAGCTCAGAAAAATGTGCTAAAATCATTTTATTGCATATTTCGACGTTTTAGAGCGTTTATGCTTTCTGGCAAAACTCATTTTTAGCTAAAATCTAATTTTCCACTTTTAAATAGAATTTCCTGCAATTGAAATTTATGGGAAAATAAGCAAATTTATGATTTTCTTTTAGGAAGCTTACTCATAGGTATATTTTATTAAAAATAGTTTCAAAAATCTTGAAAATCCTTAAATCGTCAAAAATGCAAAAAATCAAGTTTTAAGCATTTTAATATTATTATTATTTACATATTTTTAAAAATCCATTAAAAATCTATAAAATCAATATTTTTATAGAATATTTCATATTATTTTCGAAAAATACATGAAACATTAAAAACTCAGAAAAATGTGCTAAAATCATTTTATTGCATATTTCGACGTTTAGAGCGGTTTGAGTGCTTTTCTGGCAAAACTCATTTTAGCTAAAATACTAATTTTCACCTTTTAAATAGAATTTCTACCAATTGAAATTTATGGGAAAAGTAAGCAAAATTTTATGATTTTCTTTTAGGAAGCTTACTCATAGGTATATTTATTAAAAAATAGTTTTCACAAAATCCTTGAAAATGCCTAAATCGTCAAAAAAAAAGATAATATTCATTTTAATTTAATTATTTACAAAAAATTTCAAATCAATATTTAAATACATATTTCAAAATACATGAAACATTAAAACAGAAAAATCTAATCTTTTATATATTCGACTTTACGTTTATGTCTAAAACTCATTTGCTAATCTATTTCCTTAATAAATTTCTCAATTATATGGGAAAATAAGCAAAATTTTATGATTTTCTTTAGGAAGCTTACTCATAGTATATTTATCTAAAAAAATAGTTTCAAAAATCTAAAATGTAAATCGTCAAAATGCAAAAAATCAAGTTTATAGCATTTAATATTTATTATTATTACTATTTTAAAAACCCATTAAAAATCTATAAAATCAATATTTTTATAGATATTTCTATATTTTCGAAAAATACATGAAACATTAAAAGCTCAGAAAATGTGCTAAAATCTATTTTTTGCATATTTCGACGTTTTAAGTTTGATGCTTCTGGCAAAACTCATTTACTAAATACTTAGATTTTCACACTTTTAAATAGAATTTCTTCAATTAAATTTATGGGAAAATAAAAATTATATTTTCTTTAGGAAGCTTACTCATAGGTATATTTATTAAAAAAATAGTTTTTCCAAAATCCTTGAAAATGCCTTAAATCGTCAAAAATGCAATAAAATCAAGTTTTAAGCATTTTTGAATATTTATAATTATTTACATATTTTAAATCCCATTAAAATCTATAAAAATCAATATTTTTATAGAATATTTCATATTTTCAAAAATACATGAAACATTAAAAAGCTCAGAAAATGTGCTAAATCATATTTTATTGCATATTTGACTTTTAGAGCGGTTTGAGATATCAATATAAATATTTAAATTAAAATCCAATTAAATAAAAATCATTAAATTTATATATAATATTAAATTTTAAAATCCAAAATCTAAAAATCAATATTTTTATGATATTTCAATTATTTCGAAAATCTGAAACATTAAAAAGTCAGAAAATTTAAAATATTTTTTTGCATTGACTTTAGGAAGTTTAATTTTTCTGGCAAAACTCATTTTTAGCTAAAAATAATTTCTTAATGAATTTTACTCAATTAAATTTATAAAATAAAAAATTTTATGATTTTTTTTAGAATTTACTTTTAGAATTATCTAAAAATAGTTTTAAAAATCTAAAATTTAAATCTAAATAAAAGTTTAAATTTGAATATTTTATTTAATTTTATTCATTAATTTTAAAAATTTTTATAATATTTAATAATAATTTAAATGAAAATGTAAAATTTTATATTCTGAACTTGGTATTTCTAAAATATTTTCATAATTATTATTAAATCAATTTATAATTAAATTTATATATTTATATTTTAAATCCATTAAATAATTTAAATATTTTAATCTTAAATTAAAGCAAAATGCATAAATATTTTATTTAATATTTTTTTATTTATTTTTCATTATATTAAAAATAAATTTTAATTTTTAATTTCAAAATATAAAAAAAAAGTAAAAAATTTAAAACTATTATCAATTATAAGTTTATGCTTTTAATATTTTATAAAAATAATTTTACTTTTAAATAAATTTTATATTAATTTATGAAAATAAAAAATTAATTTTGAATTTAAGTATTTTATTAAAAGTTTAAATCAGAAATTCTAAATCAAATTGCAAAATAGTTTTAACATTTTTAATATAATTATTTCAATTTTTAAAAAATTTAATTAAATTTAGATTTATAGAATTTTATTTATTTAAATCTGAATAATCAAAATCAAAATCTTTTTAATTTTGATTAATTTTAATTTTTGAATTATTATAAAATAATTTTATAAATATTTATTTAATTTATAAAAAAAATTCTAATAATTTCATGTTTTTTAACTTTGATTTTTCAAACTTTTTTAGAATTATTTCAATAAATAATTTCATTAATTTTAATAAAAATTTTAATTTTCTTTAATTATAATATATTTTAAAATATTTAATATTAAAATCCTAAATTAAAAAATAAAAAATTTAAATATTTATTATATTATTTTATTGAAATTTCTTTATTCAAAATATTTTGAAAATTACATTAAATTTAAAAAGTTTATGCATATTTGAAGTATAAGTTTAGTTTTTACTTTTAAATTATTAATTTTAAAAAATTTTTAATAAAATTTGGAAGAAAAAATTTAATTTTTTAAAGCTTATATATTTTATAAAAATTTAAAATCTTAAAATCTTAAATTAAAATCAATAAAAATTTAAATTTTTGAAATATTAATATTAAAAACTATAAAAATTAAAAATCAATTTTTATGATATTTCTTTTTTTCAAATGAAATAATCAAAAAATTTAAAATTTTATTATATTTCTTTAAGATTTATGTTGAAAATTTTTATAATAGAATTACCTTAAATAATTAATGTTTCAAAATGAAA
>WNWK01011861.1:0-62454 GCA_009830355.1 Cherax destructor | reverse complement strand
AAAAATTTTCCTCTTAAGCCATGCCGTAAGAGTCAACAAAATGTGGGAGAAAGGGGGCTGAACCCCTTCTCCTGTATACATTAAAAGAAAAAAGAAACTTTTTTTTTTCTCTTTGGCCACCCCCCTTGGGTGGGAAACGGCTGATTTTTAAATAATAAAAAAAAAAAAAAAAAAAAAAAAATGGTAAAAAACCCCCCAAAAAAAAGAGGGGGTTAAGGTTTTTGATTGGACCTTTAAAAAATATTTTTGTAAATGGCCAAAGGGGCCCCCGTCGTGTTCTCTTTTTTATGGGGGTTGTGTTTTTCCAGTCAGATTTCCTTTTTTTTATAATCTGGTTGTGGTTGGAACAGAACTGCCCAGGGGGTACCTGTCCCCAATGAGTGTAAAATGAAAGCCTGTAATTGTTTTACATGATTAGGTTTTTGGGTTTTTTTTTCTGTCTCATAAACATGCAAGATCTAAATTCATGTAAAGAACAGTGGCCCCGATAACGATTTAACCGCCCAGGAGCTAGACCTCAACAAAAAAAAATGTTATTAAACCACCCAAAAAAAAATGTAAAAAAATTTAAACCCCTTTCCCCCAAAAATATTCAAAAAAAATTTTTTTTTAAAAATAAATACTATATTTTTCATACAAAAAACAATGAGAAATAAATAAAAGCATAATTATTGGAAAATGAACATTAAAAAAAGTTTTATTTTTTGAAGACCTTGTTGGCTTGAGAGGTGGGGGTTTTTTTGGGAGGCGGACAAGATACCCTTCATATGACAATAATATAAACTTCATTATTTATCTGACAATTCATCTAATATGACATAAAAAAATATTAATAACATAGAAACATATATAAACTCTAGAATGAAAAAAACATGTCTTTAAAGGACAAGGACTGGGTAGTGTGTTTGTTTTTTTAAACCACTGACCATGTGTGGTGGATGGCAAAACCCCCAACACTTACACAAACAATGTGCATAATTTATAAAAAAAAACATTTCCTTATAAAATAAAAATATTTTCACTTACCTTGGGATGGGGCAGAGGGGGGCCTTTTTCGGGCCCTCTATTCCCAAACATTGTAGAAGAATTTTTTTCGTCATTTTCACGAAATCGCTTAACTTTAAGTTTATTCAGGTATACACAAATCCCCTTATACAAATTATCATACATGCAGCATTTTGAAAACCAGGTAACCCAAAAATCAGAAAGTGACTTATTTCCCCTTTACACTGTTAATTACACTTTATCACTGGCTGGGATATAACCCCTTTGGGAAACTTTTTTGGCCCATGGGGCATTTCCGTGCAATCACTCCGCAATAAACACAAAAATTTATTGTGAAATGTTTGAAAGAGGCCTGAGTATTGTTCATAATTAAAAAAGACGGTTTTATGGCGGCGACAAGCGGGGCAGGCGGATGGCGGGTAAGAGTACACGAAAAATATTACCGTAAAAAGAATTGCCCAAAAAATTTTTTGGAAGATCGTTACTCGGGGTCACTGATATACACACCACTCTGGGTTTTCTTCTTTTTTCGTACTAGTTCTTGTTCTTATTTCCTCTTATTTCCATGGGGTAGTGGAACAGAATTCTTTTCTGTGCCATGCGTGTCGAAGAGTCAACAAAAATGCGGGGAGGGGGGGTAGAAACCCCCTTCCCCGCATACTTTACTAAAGTTAAGAAGAAAAAATTTTGTTGGGCCACCCCCCTTGGTGGGAAACGCCTTTTGGGTTAGAAAAATTTACAGTGGACCCTGGTTAACGAATACCCCGGAAATGTGAATTATGTAAGTAAAATTTTTTGTAAGTTCTTGGGGAAGTGTATTTTGGGGTCTGAAATGCCCAACCTACGGAAATTTTTCTTAAGGAGAAATTGTCGGTAATGGCATTTAGCAGACTTGGGTGAGGTTTTTAAACTGGGGTCCACTGAATAATAATAATAATAATTATACAGAAACCCCCAAGTTTCAGCTGTAATCTGTTCCAGGAGCAGGCCTAAACTTGAAGCGCAAAGTCGAAGCAATATTTCCCATAAGAAATAATGAAATACAGTTAATCCGTTCCACCAAAAATATTCAAAAAAAATTCATTTTTAAAGAATAAATACTATATTTTTACATACAGAAAACAATGAGAAATAAATAAACAGCATAATTTTAATGGATAAATGAACATTTAAATCAGTTTTACTTTTATTGAAGACTCTTCATATGGAGAGAGGCAGGAGAATTTGTTTGGAGGCAGGACAAGATAGTCCTTCAATATAACACTAATATCAACTCTCAGGCTTATTTATCTAGCACAATTCATCTAATATGACATAATAAACAATATTAATAACATAGAAACATGATATATACTCTAGAATGAATAAATATGTCATATGTCTCTCTCCCTAACCGACAGTGTTGTTGTGTTGCTTGTTGTTTGTATAAGGGCCACTGAAAGATAAGCCTTATATAGTGGTGGTCAGGGCCGCCAGAGACGGCAGTGTTGTCAGTCGCCCTACTAACTCCAACAATTGGAGGAGTGTTTCATGCTGCCCTTTTTCTATCGATTAATTGCTTAACTTACTTGCTACACTGTTAATGCTACACTTTATCGCTGGCTGGTGCTATAGCCTTTATCGACTCATGCTGCTTTAGTGTCGTACATTTGTAGAATCACTGAATCACTGAAGAAGGCACATTCTCCCTCTCTTTTCCTCCTCCATTTTGGTACTTTGCTACAATTTATTTCTTCAATTCTATCGTGTTTTCACTTTCTTTACAAAAGGGGCTGCACTATAAAGTTTTTTGGGCCATGGTGGCTTATTTCAGTCACAACAATAAACAAGCACTAAACACAATGAATTTATTGTGAAATGTTTGGATGAGTCCCAGAGCAATGTTCACTCAAGGATAAACAAAGCTAGACTGGCTCACAACACCTGCATGGGGGGGACAGGTCTGGTATGCTGGCCAAAACTCGGGCAGTGGCCGAAAGTCGGGGCAATGGCCCAAAGTCGGGACAAAATTATGCCGAAAAAAATGACCAATATCGGGTTCACTGTAATAATAATAATAATAATAATAATTATACAGTAGATCGTCATTTAGCACAGATTATGTTGCAGTTATGGGTATTGCACGATTGAAGAATTGTGGCACATTAATCTAACACGACGTAAAAAAGATATTACACAGTTCCGAGGAGGGGAAAATTTTGAACGCACGGTAGCCCGTGGTGGGTTAAACCATTGAGTCAGTGGGGTCCTACTGAGGGTGGCTATGAGCCACATCAAGTGTTTAATGCTGACGAGAGAGTGTTTTCTGGAAGAAAATGCCAACACGAACTTATATCAGTCACAAGAGAAAAATGCACCCGGCTTTCCCAAAACAGCAAGGATCGCTCACCTTTCCCTTCGGTAATGCATCAGGTGATTTCAAGTGTCCATCCTCGTGCTTAGAGGAAAAGGGAATTTGTTTTCTTCCAAACTGTAAGTAGTTTATTCCCGATACACGGGGGCCCGGAGATGAGTCTCGACCCTGAACCACAATTAGGTAAGCAGTTACATTGATTATCATACATAGCAGTAAAGAGAACCTAGGATAACCCAAAAAGTCAGACAATGGAAATAAGTCACTCTGACTTTTTGGGTTATCCTAGGTTCTCTACACATATGCTGCTATGTATGATAATCTTTAACTGTATCTGTGTATACCTGAATAAACTTACTTACAGTTTGCGAGGAAAAACAAATACCATTCCACAAGCAGCCGCCTTGTTTTGGGTTTAGCAGACACCACTGGCCTTCCCCAGCCACCCTGGACCCCACCATCCCAGCATTCGACGTATTTCATACCCAAAAAAGTCCCTGCTAGCCAGCTGTGTTTGTGAAGAATGAGAGAGAGAAATTTTGTTTTGATCTTTAAATTACTATATCTTGTATCTGCCAAGCAATCATGACACCCAGTAGGCATACTGACTTACTGAATGACTTGACTGACTTACTGAATGACTTGACTGACTTACTGAATGACTTGACTGGGCTTACTGAATGACTGACTGACTTACTGACTGACTTGACTGATTTACTGAATGACTTAAAATTAGACACTCGGTACAACCATCGACTTCAGTTCCAGAACCTCTACTATCCACCTCAGCCCAGTAGGGCCACAGCATAACTTTCCACTCTCTTCACAATCATCCACAAACACCAGCACCCACAATTTAAGGTAAATACTATTATTTCCGTTACATTTGTAGTCTTAAGCAGTAAAAACAACATAATACATCACGATAATGAACTACAATTACATATTCACTTTTATTTTTGTAAGATGTGTTGATCTAAAAAAACTTGTTTGGCTTTTTGGGACTCCAGAACGTAACCTATTTTCCCATAAGTTCTTTTAATTATATACAAATTATCTAACACGACTTTTTCAGGAACGTAACTACTGTGCTAAATGACGATCTACTGTATATCTTCCATTCTATCTAATGAGGCCAAGAAAACCAGAATACAACCACAAATACCATACGAAAATACACCGAAAGTCGCTGTTTTAAACCAAAAACGGTCGGAGTTTTTTTTCATTATGCACTGCGTGCTTCAGGATTTTTTATACTGTGCACACTGACCACACAGACCCATTCTTTCATATGTAGGCCTGCCAGCTTTCTTCCACCAGATTTGAAGGCACTAGAATTTAGGCGTACAAGACGTGACTGACCCTGGCTGCAATGACGTACTAGTATGGGACCGACCCTCAAAGGGTTAACCCTTTGACTGTCGCAACCCCAAATCCTGAAGTGTCTCCTGGTGTCTCAAAATATTAAAAAAAAATTCTTATGAAATGATAAAATCTTTTCCTGGTGGTAATGACACCAAAAGTACAAAATTTGATGGAAAACTTACGGAATTGCGCTCGCTGAGTAGTGATCTTGGCGTATATACGCATCGGCAATTTTGCCGACTTTGAGCCCTATTTTCTCCATTGTTCCAGTCGACCAAACTCATAGCTATTTCTTTAGAACTCCATTTGTTCTATTGATTGCGTACAAGAAACCACCAATTTACCGATTTCAACTACCTATTAAAGTGGTCACAAATTGGCAATTTTGCCAATTTCATGCAAAATAAAAATGATGTCAATTTCAAAATTGGGTCCAGAATAAACAGTGCAGACATTCCTGGCACTAAAATAAGATTTTCTCTGTTCATTAGTCATGTCTTTAGGCCCTCTTATATTTCTCTTGCTTTCTATTTTGATTTTTATTCACAAAAAAAAATAGAAGATTTACTGTTATGCAGACTACTGCATTATTGTAAAAATGGAATAAATAATATCAGTGCACTTGTGAAAGAATATTAGACTCACCAGTTGATGTGTAATGGACGCATGGCGTGATTTGTTTATCTTGAACATTGGCAAAATTGAACATTTCTGCTACTTTGAGCTCAATTTCAAGGTCGTTTTCATCATGAAACTAATCAAAATCATCGCTATTTCTGTAATAAGTTTTCCATTCTATCAAATGAGACCACGAAAAGAGAATACAACCATAAATACTATACAAAAATACACTCAAATTCTGTGTTTTAACCCAAAAAACACGGTCAGATTTTTCTCATTATGCACTGCATGCTGCAGGTTTTTTTTTACAGCGCACACTGACTTCACAGACCCATTCTCTCACATTTGGGCCTACCAGCTTTCTCCCACTTAATTTGAAGCTGCTAGAATTTTTGAGTATGCGTATACAGTGGACCCGACTTTCGGTCATAATCCGTTCCTGGAGCTAGACCTAAACTCGAATTGTTTGAAAGTCAAACCCTTATTTCCAATAAGAAATAATGTAAATACAATTAATCCATTCCAAACACCCAAAAATGTTCAAAAAAAATTAATTTTGTAAAGATTAACTATACTTTTACATGCACAAAAAATTATAAATACATATAAAGTATAATAAATTTATAATTAAACATTTAAAATAACATTTATTTACCTTTATTGAAGAAACTGCTGCATCTGGAAGATAGGAGGAGGACAGGATGAGAGCTTAGTGTTTGGGAAAGGGGGAAACCCTCCATAAGGACTTAAGGTAACAAGTCCTCTCTGGGGTTATTTCCTTCTTGTCTTTTAATCTTACTAGGACCAGCTTGAGTCACTAGACAGCTGTCTAGAAAATAACTGTCCCAGTCCTCTGTTTCTGGCATCTCTTAACATTTTCCTGAAGTGGGACAAGGTTTTATCATTGAACAAGTTGCACATGTGGCTTGCTTCAGCTTGCTCAGGGGGAAATTCTTCAACGAAACTTGCACATCGTTCCACTTTGAGAACATTTCCGTAATCCGTGAAGAAGGCACCTCACCCTGCCCATCTTCCTCCTCCTGTGAATCAATTTCCCCTACTGTGGTCTGATGCTGTTGGAGATGAAGCTCTTGCAGGTCTTGAGTGGTTAGGTCTACCCTGTGGTCCTCCACCAACTCTTCCACATCCCCACCACTCACCTCCAACCCCAGGGACTTGCCCAATACCACAATATCTTCCACAACAGGCACAGGGTTGTCAGGATCAGGGTCAGCCTCAAATCCTTCAAAATCCCTCTTTTCAACATAATCCGGCCACAGTGGTCTCCAAGCAGAGTTCAAAGTCCTGAAGTCACTCCTCCCAAGCCTTACCTATAAGGCCTATGCAATGGAGGATACTGAAGTGATCTTTCCAGAACTCTCTTAGGGTCAAATTAGTGTCCGAGGTCACTTCAAAGCACTTTGAAACATAGCTTTGTGTAGAGTTTCTTGAAGTCAGAAATGACCTGCTGGTCCATGTGCTGGATGAGAGGAGTGGTGTTAGGAGGCAAGAACTTCACTTTATAAAACTGAAGTTCTCGGACAAATAGTCTTGCAGGTTGTGAGGATGAGCAGGAGCATTGTCCAGTACCAGGAGGCACTTGAGTCCCAATTTCTGTTCCAGGAGGTATTTCTTCACACTGGGGCCAAACACTCCAGTGAGCCATTCCAGGAAAATTGCCTTCGTGACCCATGCCTTGGTGTTAGCCTTCCACAAGACACAAATTATTCTTGTTAATACAGTGTTTCTTGAACACTCTGGGATTTTCAGAGTGATGCACCAGTAAAGGCTTCACTTTAAAATCCACACTAGCATTACTACACAGCATGAGAGTTAGCCTGTCTTTCATAGGCTTGTGTCCTGGCAGTGCCTTTTCCTCCTCTGTAATGTAGGTCCTCTTTGGCATTTTCTTCCAAAAGAGGCCTGTTTCATCACAATTAAACATTTGTTGGGGTTTGAATTTTTCAGTGTCTACAAACCCCTTAAATTCAGGCACAAATTTTTCAGCTGCACATTTGTCTGAACTGGCTGCCTCACCATGCCTTACAACACTGTGTATGCCACTATGTTTCCTAAATCTGTCAAACCAGCCTTTGCTGGCCTTAAAATCACTCGCATCAGCACTGGTTCCAGGCATTGTCTTGACAATATCTGCATGCAACTTCCTTGCTTTTTCACAAATTATCGCCGTGGAAACACTATCACCCGCTATCTGTTTTTCATTGATCCACACCGCCAACAACTTCTCAACCTCATCCACTGTTTCGATCTATTTTTGGCAAACATGGCAACACCTTTCGCAACATCAGCTTCCTTGATTTTTTCTCTTTGCCAGGATAGAAGTGATAGTAGATTGGTTTTGTTGTACTGTAGGCCCTCATTTAGCACGGTAGTTACGTTCCTGAAAACGTCGTGTTAGCTAAAATTGTGTTAGATAATTAAAAGAACTTATGGGAAAAATAGGGTTATGTTCCTGGAGTCCCCAAAAGCCAAACAAGTTTTTTTAGACCAACAGATCTTACAAATATAAAAGAGAATATGTAATTGTAGTTCATTATCGTAATGTATTATGTTGTTTTTACTGCTTAAGACTACAAATGTAACAGAAATAATAGTATTTACCTTAAATTGTGGGTGCTGATGTTTGTGGATGATTGTGAAGAGAGTGGAGAGTTATGCTGTGGCCCTACTGGGCTGAGGTGGATAGTAGAGATTCTGGAACTGAAGTTGATGGTTGTACTGAGTGTCTTTAATTTAATAAAGTCATTCAGTAAGTCAGTCAGTCATTCATTAAGTCAGTCAGTCAAGTCATTCATTAAGTCAGTCAGTTAAGTCATTCAGTAAGTCAGTTAGTCAAGTCATTCAGTAAGTCAGTCAGTCAAGTCATTCAGTAAGTCAGTCAGTCAAATCATTCAGTAAGTCAGTCAGTCAAGTCATTCATTAAGTCAGTCAGTCAAGTCATTCAGTAAGTCAGTCAGTCAAGTCATTCATTAAGTCAGTCAGTCAAGTCATTCAGTAAGTCAGTCAGTCAAGTCATTCATTAAGTCAGTCAGTCAAGTCATTCAGTAAGTCAGTCAGTCAAGTCATTCATTAAGTCAGTCAGTCAAGTCATTCAGTAAGTCAGTCAGTCAAGTCATTCAGTAAGTCAAGTCATTTAGTAAGTCAGTCAAGCATTTAGTAAGTCAGTCAAGTCATTCAGTAAGTCAGTCAGTCAAGTCAGTAAGTCAGTCAAGTCATTCAGTAAGTCAGTCAAGTCAGTCAGTAAGTCAGTCAAGTCATTCAGTAAGTCAGTCAAGTCATTCAGTAAGTCAGTCAAGTCATTCAGTAAGTCAGTCAGTCAAGTCATCCAGTAAGTCAGTCAGTCAAGTCATTCAGTAAGTTAGTCAGTCAAGTCATTCAGTAAGTCAGTCAAGTCAGTGAGTAAGTCAGTCAGTCAAGTCATTCAGTAAGTCAGTCAAGTCATTCAGTAAGTCAGTCAGTCAAGTCATTCAGTAAGTCAAGTCATTCAGTAAGTCAGTCAGTCAAATCATTCAGTAAGTCAGGCAGTCAAGTCATTTAGTAAGTCAGTCAGTCAAGTCATTCAGTAAGTCAGTCAGTCAAGTCAGTAAGTTAGTCACAAAACTTATGTTTACATATTTTTATGTGTAAAAAGTAACACTTCATTACAGCCACAGGTTATGTCTTGTCTAATATCTTTGTTTTCTTCGTTAATTCTAAGACTTAATAAATGTTTATACCTTTTCTTGCCACTTTGAGCAACACTGGTATGCCTACTGGGTGACATGATTGCTTGGCAGATACAAGATATAGTAATTTAAAGATCAAAACACAATTCACTCTCTTATTCTTCACAAACAGCTGGCTTGACGCGTATGGAATACGAATGCTGGGATGGTGGGGTGTTGTTTGGGGGTAGCATGGGAAGGCGGGTGGTCTCCCCAGCTGTTCCACAACATTAGCACCGGCCGCTTGAGGGAATGGTTATTGGTTTTTCTTCCTGCAACTGTAGAGTTTATTCAGGTATACATAGATACAGTTACAAAGATTATCATACATGCAGCATATGTGTAGAGAACCTAGGATAACCTAAAATTTGGGTTATCCTAGGTTCTCTAGGGTAACACTTTGGGTTATCGTAGGTTCTCTAGGATAACACTTTGGGTTATCCTAGGTTCTCTAGGATAACACTTTGGGTTATCGTAGGTTCTCTAGGATAACACTTTGGGTTATCCTAGGTTCTCTACACATATGCTGCTATGTATGATAATCAATGTAACTACCTCTGTATACCTGAATAAACTTACTTACAGTTTGTGGGAAGGAAAACAAATTCCTTTTCCTCAAAGCATGAGGATTCTTAGAGCGGAAAATAACCATGGGTTTAACTTGAAATCACCTGATGCATTACTGCAAAGGAGCAAGGTGAAGCAACTTTGCTGTCTTGAAGCCTGGTGCACTTTTCTCTTGCTGACTGATGTAAGTTCATGTTGGCATTTTCTTCCATAAAACACTTGTCTCGTCAGCATTAAACACTTGTTGTGGCTCATAGCCACCCTCAGTAGGACCCCCACTGACTCAATGGTTTAACCTACCGCAGGCGACCGCACACTCAAAATTTTTCCCCTCCAGCGAATCACGTAATATAAGGTTTACGTCGTGTTAGATAAAAATGTGCTGCAATTCTTCAATCGCATAATACCCAAAACGCGCAACATAAAGTCGTGCTAAATGAGGGTCTACTGTACATCCTGGCAAGCTCACTCACACGTATGCCACTCTCATATTTTTCTAATATCTTCTTCTTCAGTTTGATGGTGTTCCTCACTTTCTCTACCACAGGGGTGCCACTAGGAAGCTTCTTTGGACCCATGGTGACTTATTTCACAGTGACAATCACTAAACCAGCAACAAACACAATAAATTTATTGTGAAATGTTTGAATGAGCGCTCTGGGTAATGTTCTCTCAATGGTAACACTAGACTGGCTCACGGCGAGGCGCACAAGCGGGCAGGCATACAGGTCTGGTACCCGGATCGATAGTCGGGGGAATGACCGGTTGGCGGGGGAAAATTTGACCGAAAAAAGCCTTCGAAACTCGAATTGACCAATACTCAAACCGACCAAAAGTCGGGGGTCCACTGTATATGTCCAAAACACTGCCTAGTAAGACGTATATATTCGACCGAAACAGTCAAAGGGTTAAAAAAAATTTTTTTTTTTTTTTCAAAATATTTTTTTTTTCAAAATATTTGGAGTGTTGGACGAGGGAACGTAGATCTACATTTGGACAGTTAAGGGGTTAATAATAATAATAATAATTATTTCTACAAGTACAGTGGACCCCTGTGTTTGTTATGCTCCAAACTCGAACAATTATGTAAGTGTATTTTTGTAAGTGTTTTTGTAAGTGTATTTTTGGGGGTCTAAAAGGACTAGTTTAATTTACATTATTCCTTATGGGAATAAATTCGTTTGGTAATGGCACTTGAACAACATTCTGGAACGGATAAATTACGAAAACCGGGGGTCCACTGTACATGTACAAGGTATACATTCCTAGCTGACATCAATGACATACTACTATATAAAAAGCCACTTGTTATGCAGAGCCTTTCAGGGAAATTAGGTCAGTTTTGTCCCAGGATGCGACCCACACCAGTTGACTAACACCCAGGTACCTATTTTACTGATGGGGAACATAGACAACTGGTATAAACATGCCTAGTGTTTCTACCCTTGCTGGGAATTGAACCCAGACCCTCACCATGTGAAGCGAGAGCCTTAGCCACCAGGCCATGGGGTATTTAAAAACTACTCAAGTCTAGACAGGTAAAGAGTGGTAAATTACAAATATTCAATTTTTTACTCTTATTAATAATATGAGGTAGTAAAATTTATGATACAAACACATTTTTAGGTTTGTAATAATGGTTTAACCCTTAACCCTTAAACTGTCCACACGTAGATATACGTTTGTACGCGTACTGCTCCGAACGTAGATCTACGTTTTATTTTTCATTCGTTCAAATTTAGCGCGATAGGCCTGAGTCGCCTAGACATGAGAGAATGGGTCTGCGCCCTCAGTGTGCGCAGTATGAAAAAAATCGGGGACGCCAGGGTACCGCATGGTAGCCCCAGTTAGTTTCAGCTCCATCTTGGGTAAACATCATGGCACATCCTCGTGATTCACTCACGCCTCGTCGTATTAACACTCTACTATTCTCGGAAAGTGATAGAGAACGCGAGCTTAGTGGATTAGACAGTGATATAGCCACTAATAATCAAGGAATTAGTGAAACTATTGATGACAACCCAGATGACCCTCAGCCCATCACCTCTGGGGTGGCCAGTGTGGACAGTGTGGCCAGTGTGGACAGTGTGGACAGTGTGGCCAGTGTGGACAGTGTGGCCATACCAGACCCTCAGCCCAGCACTTCTGGGGTGGCCAGTGTGGCCACAGACCCTCAGCCCAGCACCTCTGGGGTTGCTAGTGTTACTACCCAAAGGCAACTCCGCAAGAGGAAATTATCATTTTCCATGTGTTATGATAGTGAAAGTGATATAAGTGACGATGATGAAATCGATTTTATGCCCATAGACGATTCGTCGAGTGACAGTGATTATCATTATTCCCCAGTGAAACGTACTTTTGGGCGTCATTACCTACGTTCAGGCAGTGTGCCATATGCAGTCAGAGGCAAGGGTCGTGGCAGGTCACAATCCAGAACCCCTGCCACTGATAGTGAAAGTGATAATGAAGGAGAGTATGCTGGGATGGAGGAAGAAGTGGTGGGTGGCATGGTGCTTGGTCCTCGTGGCGCGGTGTGTGGACAGACAAAGGACCACGAGGCACCCTCTCAACCATGTGCTGGCCCAACTCCCGTCCCTCCTCCTTCTCCCCCACGTCCCATGCCACAGGTCCACCCTGCACCATCTGATCGTGAATGGATTTGGACTGAACATACACCATTCGTGCCACATCCTTTCAATTTTGATGACAGTGGAAGTGGCATCATGCCACACTGTCCCATCACAAATGAGTCTACTGAGTTAGACTATTTTCAACTATACTTTGATGAGCCGATAATGAACCTGATTGTTACCCAGACCAACCTGTACTACCAGTATACAATGGACCATGTAAATGTTACAGAATCGTCACGCCTGCGCAGGTGGAAAGAAACAACTGTGGCTGAAATGTATTTATTCCTTGGCACTATCATGCTTATGCCACACACATATAAGAACAATATAGCAAACTACTGGTCCACAGACTCCTTCATTAGCACTCCAGTCTTCCGTGACCTCCTGTCCTGCAACAGATTCATTCTGTTGCTGAGAATGTTGCATTTCTCAGACAGGAATACACCAAACCGAAATGACCTCCTTTACAAAATCCGGGAATTGTTTATGTATCTCAAGCAAAAATTCAGTGCCTACTTTTATCCATTCAAGAACATTGTTGTTGACGAGTCCTTGGTTCTGTTCAAGGGACGACTGTCATTCAAACAATATATACCAAGCAAACGTAATCGCTTTGGTATAAAACTGTTTGTTATGTGTGACTGTGAGACTGGTCTTGTGTTGATGTCATTATCTACACAGGGAAAAATACACTCGATGATACCAGGCGCATGTTGGGCATTTCTGGTGATGTTGTTCGCAAGATGATGCAACCATACCTTGGCAAAGGTCATACATTGTTCACAGACAACTGGTACACAAGCCCTATGCTTGCTGATTTCCTACGTGTGAACAATACTGATATATGTGGAACAGTGAGAAGAAATAGAAAACACATGCCAAAGTTCACTGGAGGAAGTGTAGTGAAGCGTTTCATGCCAATGACATCATGGCACTGACATGGCATGACAAAAGGGACGTGACATTGCTGTCAACCATCCACAGAAACGAGATGGTACAAACAGACAGAATCAGCAAGCTCAACAATCAACCTGTTGAAAAACCAGCTGTTGTCATCGACTATACGAACAATATGCGACTAGTCGATAAGTGTGACATGATGATAGGCTTTGTTGACTGTGTGCGTAGGAGTCGCAAGTGGTATATAAAAGTGTTTTTCCACCTTGTTGACATTGCAATGCTCAATGCCTTCAACATGTATGAAATAAAGACTGGGAAGCGACAACAATATGCGGATTTCACCCTAAATGTCATCAAGCAGATAGCGAGAAAGTATGGTACCACACCTAGACCTGTCACCCCACAACAGCGACCTGTCACCCCACAACAGCGACCTGTCACCCCACAACAGCGACCTGTCACCCCACAACCAGAAGGGGAAGTGCCTAACAGAATAATCCCTAACTGTCACTGCCTGATACCATTACCCTCTACTCCAAAGAAGAAGTACTCTCAGAAAAAGTGTGTTGTGTGTGCTTACAGTAAACAGCGATATATGTGTCAGCAATGTGGAGTGGCACTCTGTATGAATCCATGCTTCTTGGAGTATCATACAGTGGTGGACTTCTAGAAACATAAATGGGACCTGTAAATACCTTGTATATATATGTAAACAATAGTATGTGATTGAACCAGGTGTACAAATTCATCAATCAGTGTGAACATGTGTGTTTGTGACAGTATGATTACTAATTCACTACCAAACATTTGTGTCTAAACAAGAATTGGCAATGATATCAAAAGATCTGCATCAAAACATTATTATCATAGCATGAAAACAACAGAAAATGGAAAAAAAATGAAAAAAAACGATAAGTGTTTATTGTTTCTGCAAGCGGCAGTGCTCCATGTTGCCGACACCACATCATTTAGCACCAACTTCGCGGGCTTATATCTCGGTAAGTACTGGCCCTAAAAATTTTTTTTTTAGCCTATCCTGTATATAAAAATGTGCTCTTCATTTAAAAAAAAAAAAATGATTTTTTTTTTTTTTTAAATATTCGGAGCAGTGTGCGAGTGAACGTAGATCTACGTGTGGACAGTTTAAGGGTTAAACTGTCCAAACGTAGATCAACGTTCACTCACGTAGCGCTCTGAACGTAGATCTACGTTTTATTTTTCCTGCCTCCAAATTTGGCATGATTGGCCTGAGATGCCTGGTCAGTATAAAATGGGTCTTAACACTCGGTGTGTGCAGTATTAAAAAAATCTGGACCACTTAGTACCTTGTGGGAGCACCAGTTCTATTGAGCGCCAGCTAGAGCAAATAGCATGGCGAACACAAGGGATTCACTGATGTCATGTCGTATTAACTCTCCCCTTTTAACCCTTAAACGGTCCAAACATATATATATACGTTAGTACTGCTACTGCCCCAAACTTATGTATACGTTTTATTTTTCCTGCCTCCAAATTTGGCACGATTGGCCTGAGATGCCTGGTCAGCATAGAATGGGTCTTAACACTCGGTGTGCGCCTTATTAAAAAAATCTGGGACCACTTAGTACCTTGTGGGAGCACCAGTTAAATTGAGCGCCAGCTAGAGCAAACAGCGCAGCAAACACCAAGGATTCACTGATGTCATGTCATATTAACACTTCCCTTTTAAGTGGAAAGTGATGTCTGCAGGCTGGCCGGCCAGCTGGCTGGCTGTCTGCCTGGCCACCTGGCTGGCCAGCAGCTGGCTGGTCAGCTGGGTACCTGATTGGCTGTCTATCTCTGTCTGTCTGTCTGTATCTATCTGTCTGTCTCTATCTGTCTCTATCTCACAGGAACACATAAGTAAATACAATTATACATAGTGTAAATTACCTAGGATAGCTAAAAAAATCAAGACAAAGTGATATAATGAGCTTGTGATCTGCGTAATACCAGTGGTTTATGAGCTACTCTCTGAGACAAGCAGACAGAAAGGAGATGACACACAGGCAGACAGACACACAGACAGACAGAAAGACAGATAGATACAGACAGGCAGACAGGTTTGCGTAACAAATAAAGGGAAGCAGTGTAAGCTCATCAAATGTCATCACTGTAATTACTGGACTGATTAGAAAAGATAAGACTACCCTCACCCCTCATCAAATGTCACCATTCATCATTAGTGGAGATCAGATTAGAAAGGCAGCAACACATATCTTACATAATGCTTCAAGGGAATTTTATTATTATTATTATATTATTATTATTATTATTATTATTATGCACTATCATTATTATTATTATTATTATTATTGTTATTATTATTATTATTGTTATTATTATTATTATTATTATTATTATTATTATTATTATTATTATTGTGCACTATCATTATTATTATTATTTTTTTGCACTATCATTATTATTATTATTTGAGTACAATTTCAGTACCTAATATTAGTGTCAGAACAAGAACTACTATAAATTGTAATTATCAGAACATAAAAATTATACAGTGGACCCCCGAGTAACGAACACCCCGGAAATCGTACAGTTATGAACCCCTACTCTCACCTACTGAGACAGCAAACAGACTTAATGTTTTCTTCTCCACCATAGGAAAGAATCTAGCGAGTAAAATCCCAAGCTCAAACACCCGTCCAACAGACTACCTCACAAACACCTACCCTAATACGCTATTCCTAGCTCCTACCAACCCAATTGAAGTCTCGCTCATAATCAACACCCTTAAAAACAAGGCAGGAGACATAAACAGCCTACCAACTTTTATGTACAAAAAAGCTTCACAGGTACTGTCACCAATCATAGCAACACTATTCAATAAATCCATTGAAGCCTCTACCTTTCCATCAATTCTCAAAATAGCTAGGGTCACCCCGATCCACAAAGGAGGTGATCAAACAGACCTGAATAATTATAGACCAATTTCTAATTTACCATTGCTTTCTAAAATCTTCGAAAAATTAATTCATAGACAAATCTATTCCTACCTCGTCTCACACAATGTACTCAACCCTGTCAATTTGGATTCAGGACAAACAAGAGCACAAACGATGCTATTACGCACATGTTGGAGTTAATATATACAGCACTTGAGAAAAAGAAGTCCCACTGGGAATCTTCATTGATCTCCGCAAAGCTTTTGATACAGTCGACCATGATTTACTGCTCACAAAATTAGCACACTATGGTATAAGGGGCACCCACTCAACTACCTAAAATCATACCTCACCAACAGAAGCCAATACGTGTACACAAATGGAGCGAACTCTTCCACACAACCAATTACAGTCGGAGTCCTCAAGGAAGTGTCCTGGGGCCACTCCTATTCCTCATTTACATAAATGACCTACCGAATGCATCACAACTACTCAAACCCATTTTATTTGCAGATGACACAACATATGTCTTCTCTCACCCAAATCCAGTTATACTGGCCAACACTGTTAATGCCGAATTACAGAAAATATCAACATGGATGACGACTAACAAGCTTACTCTCAATACTGACAAGACCTACTTCATACAGTTTGGAAGCAAAGCCACAAATGTTCCACTTAACATAACACTTAATGGTACACCCATCACAAGACTCACAGAGGGAAAATTCCTAGGAATCCACCTTGACAGTAGCCTTAAATTCCAAACACATATACAACAAATTTCCAAGAAAATCTCGAAGACAGTAGGCATATTATCAAAGATACGCTATTATGTACCTCAATCAGCTCTCCTTGCACTATATCATTCACTTATCTACCCGTATCTCACCTATGGAATCTGTGCATGGGGATCAACAACGTTAAATCACCTTAGACCACTCATAACACAACAAAAGGCCGCAGTCAGAATGATAACAAATTCCCACTCTAGACAGCATACTCCACCAATATTCAAAAGTCTCAAACTACTCACCGTAAAGAACATTCATACTTACTCTTGTGCCTACTACATATATAAAACTTTACACTCTAATATAAACCCTCTGCTCAAAACTCTCCTCACCAACTTTAATAGGACCCATGACCACAACACACGACACAGATCACTTTTTGATATACCCCGTGTTCATATCAACCTATGTAAAAATTCTATGCACATAAAGGGCCCCAGAATATGGAATTCATTACCAGTAAATATTAAGATAATCTTGTCTGAAAATCAATTTAAGACTCAACTCAAAAACCACCTACTCACCCAAACCTAAATGATCATGCTATAAACTACTTTGAAAAATGCTCATTGTTACTTTCCTATACGATAATCTCAAATTTTAATAATATGTTACTATTATGTTACCCCCTACTCATATTATAAGTTAATGTCAAAAATGCTCAATGTTATTTTCCTTAAGATAATCTCAATTCCATATTATCATTCAAGAATCTTAACACCTGTAACAATCTAAGATCTAATATCATTATATAATAATTTAAACAGTAAAATTTCATCATATTGTAATTTTGAAAATAATTTTTAACTAGAATAAACTCAATAAATTTCTCTAATATTAAGTACATAGTTTTTAAGGACTAGAATAAGCTGCCCCTAATGCCATGGCATGTCAGTGGCTCTCCTTGCACTCAATTTACATTGTAACTTCCGATACCCATGTAACCTGCAATGAAATAAAATTTGTTTGTTTGTTTGTTTGTTTTGTTTAATATTGTAAGTGCTTGTGGAAGTGTATTTTTAGGGGTCTGAAATAGACTAACCTACGTGACATTATTCCTTAAGGGAGTAAATTCGTTTGGTAATGGCACTTGAGCAGGCTTCTGGAATGAAGTTTTTACATTACTCGGGGGTCCACTGTATATATAAAATAATAAAAAAAAAGAGAAAAAAAGGTATATCGGCAACAATTCTGCAAGCGGCAGGACTCGTGTTGCTGTCAGGTGAGCATCCAGTGCCAACTTTTCCACCTCATATCTCGGTAAGTACTGACCCTAATTTTTTTTTTATCCTATAACACTTAAAAAAATGTGCTCTTTATTTCTATAATTTTTTTTTTTTTTTCAAAATATTTGGGGCACTGGGCAAGCGAACGTATATATACGTTTGGACCGTTTAAGGGTTAAGAGAAAAGTGATGGATGCGGTCACAAGTGGTTAAGGAATTATCAAAAACCTCAATAATAACCCATGTGTGACATTTGTGCAACATCCTTTCATTTTTGATACCACTGGTAATGTCCTATAACCTATGCCCTAAGTAAAGAGAAACGATTCTGGAACATGTGTAATACGTATTTGGCAGGCTGGCCAGTTGGCTGTCTTTGGCGGTCTCTGTCTGTCTGTATCTGTCAATCTGTCTATATCTGTTTATCTGTCTATCTCTCTATATATCTGTGTATCTCTCTATATCTCTGTCTGTCTGTCTCTCTCTCACCTAGGATAACCCAAAAATTCCAGGCAAAGTGCTATACAGTCCTTGTAGATATAAGACATAATAAGGATGACTGGCAAGTAATACGGCATTGTCACTTCTGCATCGTGTGTAATACCTGTTGGTTCACAAGCCGCTCTTTGAGACTGAGAGACAAGCAGATGGAAAGACACACACACAGGCAGACGGAAAGACCGAGACATACAGACAGAAAGACAGACACACACAGGCAGACAGAAAGACAGATAAGCAGAGGTAGACAGATACAGACAGACAGATGCAGATAGACAGACAGACATGTTTGTGTGTAACAGTAAAAACACATACAGTAGACCGTCATTTAGCACGATAGTTACGTTCCTGAAAAAGTTGTGTTAGATTATTTTGTGTTAAATAATTAAAAGAACTAATGGGAAAAATAGGGTTATGTTCCTAGGAGTCCCCAAAAAGCCAAACAAGTTTTTTTTAGACCAACAGATCTTACAAAAATAAAAGTGAATATGTAATTGTAGTTCATTATCGTGATGTATCATGTTGTTTTTACTGCTTAAGACTACAAATGTAACAGAAATAATAGTATTTACCTTAAATTGTGGGTGCTGGTGTTTGTGGATGATTGTGAAGAGAGTGAAGAGTTATGCTGTGGCCCTACTGGGCTGAGGTGGATAGTAGAGGTTCTGGAACTGAAGTCGATGGTTGTACTGAGTGTCTAACTTAAAGTCAGTCAAGTCAGTCAGTAAGTCAGTCAGTCATTCAGTAAGTCAGTCAAGCCATTCAGTAAGTCAGTCAAGCCATTCAGTAAGTCAGTCAAGTCATTCAGTAAGTCATTCAGTAAGTCAGTCAAGTCAGTCAGTCAAGTCAGTAAGTCAGTCAGTCATTCAGTCAGTCAAGTCATTCAGTAAGTCAGTCAAGTCATTCAGTAAGTCAGTCAAGTCAGTCAGTAAGTCAGTCAGTCATTCAGTAAGTCAGTCAAGCCATTCAGTAAGTCAGTCAAGCCATTCAGTAAGTCAGTCAAGTCATTCAGTAAGTCAGTCAAGTCATTCAGTAAGTCAGTCAAGTCAGTCAGTCAAGTCAGTAAGTCAGTCAGTCATTCAGTCAGTCAAGTCAGTCAGTAAGTCAGTCAGTCATTTAATCAGTCACATCAGTCAGTCAAGTCATTTAGTAAGTCAGTCAAGTCATTCAGTAAGTCAGTCAAGTCATTTAGTAAGTCAGTCAAGTCATTTAGTAAGTCAGTCAAGTCATTCAGTAAGTCAGTCAAGCCATTCAGTAAGTCAGTCAAGTCATTCAGTAAGTCAGTCAAGTCATTCAGTAAGTCAGTCAAGTCATTCAGTAAGTCAGTCAAGTCATTCAGTAAGTCAGTCAAGTCATTCAGTAAGTCAGTCAAGTCAATTAGTAAGTCAGTCAAGCCATTCAGTAAGTCAGTCAAGTCATTCAGTAAGTCAGTCAAGTCATTCATTAAGTCAGTCAAGTCATTCAGTAAGTCAGTCAAGTCATTCAATAAGTCAGTCAAGTCATTCAGTAAGTCAGTCAAGTCATTCAGTAAGTCAGTCAAGTCATTCAGTATGTCAGTCAAGTCAGTCAGTCAAGTCAGTCAGTCAGTAAGTCAGTCAGTCAGTCATTCAGTCAGTCAGTCATTCAGTCAAGTCATTTAGTAAGTCAGTCAAGTCATTCATTAAGTCAGTCAAGTCATTCAGTAAGTCAGTCAAGTCATTCATTAAGTCAGTCAAGTCATTCAGTAAGTCAGTCAAGTCATTCAGTAAGTCAGTCAAGTCATTTAGTAAGTCAGTCAAGTCATTTAGTATGTCAGTCAAGTCATTCAGTAAGTCAGTCAAGCCATTCAGTAAGTCAGTCAAGTCATTCAGTAAGTCAGTCAAGTCATTCATTAAGTCAGTCAAGTCATTCAGTAAGTCAGTCAAGTCATTCAGTAAGTCAGTCAAGTCATTTAGTAAGTCAGTCAAGTCATTTAGTAAGTCAGTCAAGTCATTCAGTAAGTCAGTCAAGCCATTCAGTAAGTCAGTCAAGTCATTCAGTAAGTCAGTCAAGTCATTCAGTAAGTCAGTCAAGTCATTCATTAAGTCAGTCAAGTCATTCATTAAGTCAGTCAAGTCATTCAGTAAGTCAGTCAAGTCAGTCAGTCAAGTCAGTCAGTAAGTCAGTCAGTCATTTAATCAGTCAAGTCAGTCAGTCAGTCAGTCAAGTCATTTAGTAAGTCAGTCAAGTCATTCAGTAAGTCAAGTCATTCAGTCAGTCAGTCAGTAAGTAAGTAAGTCAGTCAGTCAGTAAGTAAGTAAGTCAGTCAGTCAGTAAGTAAGTTGCAGTCAGGTTTATCAGTCAGTCTGTTGAACAGTGAGCTATTTTTGGGATGGTAACTTGGTATATTAGACAGGGTGGAATTCTCAGAGCTGTAAGCCTGGTCTATCCCTACACGGCTTTCTGCAATTGCTTTTGCATCAGTGAGAGATGCTATAACTCATTCAAGTAGTCTTTCTTCAACAAAGCGTCCCCTGGAGAGGAACTACCACTTGAACTAGCAACATTGCAAGGATAGACTCAGTACTCAAGGCGGTCCGGGATACCTCCGGCACCCTAGGCATCTGAACGCTATCTTGCATGCAAGATATTGTAGGGGCTGAATTAAAGACAGGAGTGACAGCAATACTAGTGTCTTGACCGCTCGGCAACGTTAACAAATAAAACATACTATCTACAAGAACTAATCTGAACTTCACATTCCGCATCACTCCAGCAAATCTCCAATACAAGCTGGGAGAACAAACACATTGCTCAAAGGCTAGAGACTGTCTTTCAGTCATTAAGGGACTATGAGGACTGTTTACTGACTCATTATCATTATAACTCTGAATAGCAGCACACACAGTATTATCACACAAATTTACTTGAGCATCAGTGCCTTGACTGGCAGTAAACACATTAGTACTACTTGACTTTACTGGAGACATGACTTCGAGCAAATGAACGAGAATTTAAATGAAATTCAAGAACACTGAAAACACAAGTCTTTAAATGTCACTAAGAAAATTCACTACTTAAATGTCTCACACACACGAATGTCTATAACAGAATAGTGTCTCTCATGATGAATGAACGGCGAATGTAGGTAGAGGGAGAATATTTTCCTGGACGCTGGCTGGTGGTGGCTGTTGACGATCTTGGAGAAATGCGCTTACACGAGGAACTCACACAGCAAGCTTTTACGTTGGCGCTGTGGGATGAAGGAAGACACTCTTGACTTGCTATGTGAGCCGAAACAATGCTGCTGGTACCCAAGATAGGGTAGGAAATACCACAAAATATTGACTGGTAGTAGTGGTATCAGCGGGTGGCCTTTTGTTTACACCAGCGTGGGTGGTGAGTGGCGCGCATGGATGACATCACGGCTGCCTGACTCACTGGCGGTGGGAGGTGATGTCATGGCGTTCGGCCAGTGGGAGCGCCCACAAACCCAGGTGGCTTTTTGTACAATAAGCCACAGGAATGGTGAATATCACTCTGACAAGCGTCCAGCTTGTAGCACAGAGCGAGTGGAGACAATACTTCAAGGAACTGGCTTTGCTGAAGAAACGACTGGCTTACTTGTATATGTCTGGCTTTCTGGAAGAGGCTGGCTTAGCCCTTTGGACTGGTGGACCTGAATGCTGTTACTTGCACACAGCAGTGAAGAATTGGATGAATGGCAGGAGACACTGGATGACTTCAGGCTGGCTTAGGCTCTATCCCATAAACTGGCTTACTTTTTGGCTTAATTGCAAAACCCAGATCAACTCTTCGGAGGTTTACTTGCAATTAGAAGCCAGAAGACTGGAGACACTGCTTCAGAGGAGTCTTGGATGATGACGTCACAGGTGAGGGAAGGTGAGTCGCTGGCGGCGGTTGATATTGACGCCCGCGGCGGCACACTCTCACACCGGCTGCTTCTTCTCTCAAATCTGCTCAAAATACTCAAAATCTGCATCCCACCGCTGCCACCATTTGTTGCGTGGAGGTTCTTTCGTAGATTGGGTAATGAACAGATGAGTTTGGGATGGTAACTTGGTATATTAGACAGGGTGGAATTCTCAGAGCCGTAAGCCTGGTCTATCCCTACACGGTGTCTCGATGGTAACTGAGGCACTGCCCCGAGCAGGGCTCAAGCGTTCAAAGTATTGACCTTTGACATTGGGCTAACGGTTGCATTGGTTGGTCACGAGAGCAGAAACGGTTATACCCTATGAACTCTCACTGAGCTTACAGTGACAAGTCATTCAGTAAGTCAGTCAGTCACACAAACTTATGTTTACATCTTTTTATGTGTACAAAGTAACACTTCATTACGGCCACGGGTTATGTCTTGTCTAATATCTTTGTTTTCTTCATTAATTCAAGATCAAAACTCAATTCACTCTCTCTTATTCTTCACAAACACAGCTGGCTTGTAGCCGAGGACTTTTTGACGCGTATGAAATACGTACGAATGCTGGGATGGTGGGGTCCATGGTGGCTGGGGAAGGCGGGTGGTGTCCGCTGAACAACAACAACAAGGCTGTGGGAATGGTTATTTGTTTTTCCTTCCCACAAACTGTAAGTAAGTTTATTCAGGTATACACAGATACAGTTACGAAGATTATCATACATAGCAGCATATGTGTAGAGAACCTAGGATAACCCAAAAAAGTCAGAGTGACTTAGTATTTCCATTGTCTGACTTTTTTTAGGTTATCCTAGGTTCTCTACACATATGCTGCTATGTATGATAATGTATGTAACTGTACTCACCTAATTGTGGTTGCAGGGGTCGAGGCTCAGCTCCTGGCCCCATGTATCTGAATAAACTTACAGTTTGCAGGAAGGAAAAACAAATTCCCTTTTCCTCAAAGCATGAGGATTCTTAGGCAGTAAATAACCATGGGCTTACACTTGAAATCACCTGATGCATTACCGAAAAGAAGCAAGGTGAAGCGATCCTTTGCTGTCTTGAAGCCTGGTGCACTTTTCTCTTGCTGACTGATATAAGTTCGTGTTGGCATTTTCTTCCAGAAAACACTTGTCTTGTCAGCATTAAACACTTGATGTGGCTCATAGCCACCCTCAGTAGGACCCCCACTGACTCAATGGTTTAACCCACCGCGGGCTACCGTGCGTTCAAAAATTTTTCCCCTCCCGTGAACCATGTAATATCATTTTTACGTCGTGTTAGATAATAATGTGCTGCAATTCTTCAATCGTGCAATACCCGTAACGTGTAACATAATCTCGTGCTAAATGACGGTCTACTGTACAGTAAAGCCAGGGTTCCCTGCAGCAGTGCTTTATCATCAAGTGTCACTCCACTGCTTACCCTGTCAGCAGTTTAGTGACTCGTCATAAACACCATGCTTCAAGAAGTTTCATATATACTCCAGCATGTCTAAAACATTGCTGAGACCTATAAATACTTTGTATATATTTCTAGACAATACTAGTAAATGACCAAGGCAGGTAAAAATATTCACCTGTCGGTGTGATTGTGACTATTTGAGTAATATTTCAGTACCTAATATTATTGTCAGAACAAAGATTGGCTATGAAATCACAAGAACTATTATAAATTGTAAGTATCAGAACATAAAAATTATATAAATTAAAAAAAAACGAGAAAAAAGGTATATCGGCAACACTTCTGCAAGTGGTAGGACTTCATGTTGCCGTCAGGTGAACATCCAGTCCCAAATTCATGGTCTTATATCTCGGTAAGTACTGGTCCTAAAAATGTTTTTTGGGTCTTATAACACACAGAAAATTGCCCTTTAATTTATTCATTTTTTTTTTTTCAAAATATTCGGAGCACAGCATGAGTGAACGTAGATCTACGTTTGGACAGTTTAAGGGTTAAATGATAAGGGATAATAAAATATTTGAGAGAGTTGCTTCAAATTTGGTTAGAGATTAGCATAGTGTGTGTATGGTTGTTATTGAGAGATGTGGCCTGGTGGCTAAAGCTCTTACTTCATACTGTGAGGGTCTGGGTTTGATTCTCAGCGAGGGTAGAAACATTGGGCATGTTTCTTTACACCAGTTGTCTATGTTCACCCATCAGTAAAATGGGTACACGTACCTGGGCGTTAGTCGACTTGTATGGGTCACATCCTGGGACAAAACTGACCTAATTTGCCCGAAATGCTCTGCATAACAAGTGGTTTTCTATATACATAGTAGCATGTCATTGATGTCATCTAGGCCTGTATACCTTGTACATGTACTTGTTGTAAATAAAGATATTATTATTATTATTATTATTATTATTAGTTAATTAGTTAATTTTAAGTTAATTAGTTAATTTTAAGTTAATTAGTTAATTTTAAGTTAATTTTAAGTCTACCCACAATGCTCTGCATCTTAGGGGCTTTTGGCATGTACACCTCATGTAATCTCATAACCCATTGTAATTCTTTGTATCATGTCCAAATAAACTATTATTATTATTATTATTATATTTGTGTGCAGGGGACCTCATGCTGGTTCGGGCAAAAAGTTTCAGATTTTAGGGCCTTTTATGTGTATTGCATTTTTGCATAGCTTGAGACGGACACGAAGGATGTCAAAATGTGTTTTGTGCCTCGTGTTGTGCCTGTGTGTTTTGTTGTAGCTGTCTAAGAGAAGTTTGAGTGGAGGGCTGATATTGAAGTTTAACCCTTTCACTGTTTGTGTTATTAATACGCCAAAATTCTAGCTGCTTCAAATCTAGCGGGAGAAAGCTGGTAGACCTACATGTGAAAGAATGGGTCTGCATGGTCAGTGTGTGCAGTATAAAAAAAATCCTGCAGCGAGCAAGCAGTGCATGAGAAAAAAAAAACTCCAACCAAGTTTTTGGTTTAAAACGCTGAATTTGAGGTGTATTTTCGTATGGTATTTATGATTTTGATTGGTTTCACAATGAAAAGTACCTTGAAATTGAGCTCAAATTAGTGGAAATGTTCGATTTTTGTTTACAAATGACTTCACCGTCCAATTCGTGTCCAACTGGCCACTCTAATATGCAGTCACAAATGGGTTGACATTATTTATACAATTATTACAATAATGCAGTAGTCTGCATAACAGTAAATCTTCTATTTTTTGTGTGAATAAAAATTTAAAATGGAAAGCAAGAGTAATATAAGAGGGGCCTGGATACGTGACTAATGAACAGAGAAAATGTTATTTTAGTGCCAGGAATGTCTGCATTGTTTATTCTGGACCCTCTTTTGAAATTGGCTCTTTTGAAAATTGTGTGAAATTGGCCAAATTGCCAAATTCTGACCACTTTATTGGGTAGTTTAAATCATTAAATGGGCAGTTTCTTGTACTCAATCGATAGAACAAATGGAGTTCTAGGAAAATAGCTATGAGTTTTGTCGACTGGAACAATGGAATTGGCCAAAAATAGGGCTCAAAGTGGGCAAAATCGCCAATGTGTATATATTGCCGAGACTGCTAATTTCACGAGAGCGTAATTCCGTAAGTTTTCCATCAAATTTCGTACTTTTGGTGTCATTACCACCGGGAAAAGATTCTCTATCATTTTTTTTTAATTCTTCGACACTGAGAGCAAGTTTGTGAGCAGGGGTCTCGACAGTCAAAAGGTTAATGTTCTGTATACAGTGGTACCTCGAGTTACGATATTTTTTCGTTCGAGAATGCTGTTCAAGTGCCATTACCAAACGAATTTATCCCCATAAGGAATAATGTAAAATAGACTAGTCCTTTTACACCCCCAAAAATATACTTACAAAAGCATTTAAAAAAATAAACTTACATAAAAGGGCGATTTTGGGGACCATCGTAACTCGAGGTACCACTGTATATAGTAGGCACAATAATAAGTGTGTATATTTTGTATATTAAGTAAGTTCAAGCTCTTGAGGAGTGGTGGGGTGTGTTGTCTGGCGCAGGAGTTTGTGATTGTCCGCACTGCAGCTTTTTGGTAAATTAGACACATATGCAACACTTAGGTATCTTTATTGAGGAAACGTTTCGCCACACAGTGGCTTCATCAGTCCATACAAAGGAGAATCGTGAAGAACAGGAGGAGTATGAGGTGGTCAGTCCCTCAATCTTGAGTCGATGTTGTCAGTCCATCAATCTTGAATAGAATACAACATATGAGCGTAGAGGAAGCTTATATACTGTAGACAGGAGAGGTGTAGCAGTTGTAGGAGGTGTCACATTTGTGCAATGTGGAAGTAGGTCGTGCCCAAGGAATAGGCAAGCGAAGAAATCCCTGTATTAAGATACCAAGATGTTGCAGTGTCAGACAAATGTGACACCTCCTACAACTGCTGCACCTCTCCTGTCTACAGTATATAAGCTTCCTCTACGCTCATATGTTGTATTCTATTCAAGATTGATGGACTGACAACATCGACTCAAGATTGAGGGACTGACCACCTCATACTACTCCTGTTCTTCATATGTGTCTAATTTACCAACTCGTCAGTTCTCTGAACCATTCATTTACACACTGCAGCTTTTTGTTGGGTTATTAACCCTTCAAACAGGTGTAATGTCTGATATGTGGAAGATGGCTAATGTAATTCCTATTTTTAAAGCAGGGGACAAGTCACTACCATCAAATTACCGCCCAATAAGCCTGACCTCAATTGTAGGCAAATTACTAGAGTCAATTATAGCTGATATTATTAGAAGCCATCTAGATAACCATAATTTGATTAATGATACTCAGCATGGATTCACGAGGGGCCGTTCCTGCCTATCTAATTTATTAACCTTCTTCACTAAAGCTTTTGAGGCTGTTGATCACGATAAAGAATTCGATATTGTTTATTTAGACTTTAGTAAGGCTTTTGATAGAGTACCGCACCAGAGACTGTTAAAGAAAGTGGCAGCTCATGGCATTGGGGGAAAAGTGCTGTCATGGATCGAGTCATGGCTCACCAATAGGAAGCAGAGTGTGCATAAATGGGGTTAAATCCGAATGGGGACTTGTAACAAGTGGTGTTCCACAGGGATCAGTCTTAGGCCCATTGTTATTTATAATATATATCAATGACCTTGACGAGGGAATTACTAGTGATATGAGCAAATTCGCCGACGACATGAAGATAGGTAGGATAATTGATTCAAACATAGATGTCATAGAACTTCAGGAAGATTTAGACAAACTTAATTCGTGGTCAGAAAAGTGGCAGATGCAGTTCATTGTAGATAAATGCAAGGTTCTGAAGCTCGGGAGTGTCCATAACCCAAGCACTTATAAGTTAAATAACGTAGAACTTAGCCATACAGATTGCGAGAAGGACTTGGGGGTGATGGTAAGCAGCAACCTTAAACCAAGACAGCAATGCCTAAGCGTACGTAATAAGGCAAATAGATTACTGGGATTTATATCAAGAAGTGTTAGCAACAGAAGTCCAGAGGTTATATTACAGCTTTATACATCATTAGTAAGGCCTCACCTAGATTACGCAGCTCAGTTTTAGTCTCCATATTACAGAATGGACATAAATTCGTTAGAAAACATTCAGTGTAGAATGACTAAATTAATACATAGCATTAGAAATCTTCCTTACGAAGAAAGATTGAAGACCCTAAAATTACATTCACTTGTAAGACGTAGAATGAGGGGAGACATGATCGAGGTATACAAGTGGAAAATGGGTATTAACAAAGGGGATATAAATAAGGTGTTGAGGATATCTCTCCAAGAGAGAACCCGCAATAATGGATTCAAGTTAGATAAGTTTAGATTTAGAAAGGATATAGGAAAGTATTGGTTTGGAAATAGGGTAGTTGATGAGTGGAACAGTCTGCCTAGTAGGGTTATTGAAGCTAGGACCTTGGGTAGTTTCAAATTTAGGTTGGATAAATTCATGAGTGAGAGGGGTTGGATTTGAGTGGGACTCGCACATGAGTGGGTAGAATTGTCAAAGCTTATTTCTTGGGTAGCATTGAAAATTGGGTTGAGCAAATATTCTGTTAGTGGGACAGATTGTGAAAGACCTGCCTAGTATGGGCCAACAGGCCTGCTGCAGTGTTCCTCCTTTCTTATGTTCTTATGTAACCCCAAATCCTGAGGTGTCTCCTGGTGTCGCAAAATATTCGAAAAAAAAAATTCTTATGAAATGATAGAGAATCTTTTCCCGATGGTAATGACACCAAAAGTATGAAATTTGATGGAAAACGTACGGAATTACGCTCTCACAAAGTTATTGATCTTGGCGATATATACGCATTGGCGATTTCGCCGATTTTGAGCCCTATTTTCGGCTAATTCCATTGTTCCAGTCGACCAAACTCATAGCTATTTCTTTAGAACTCCACTTGTTCTATCGATTGAGTACAAGAAACCACCAATTTACCGATTTCAACTACCCAATAAAGTGGTCAGAAATTGGCAATTTGGCCAATTTCATGCACAATAAAAAAGATGTCAATTTCAAAATAGGGTCCAGAATAAACAATGCAGACATTTCTGGCACTAAAATAAGATGTTATCTGTTTATTATTCACGTCTTTAGGCCCCTCTTATATTACTCTTGCTTTCTATTTTGATTTTTTATTCACACAAAAAATAGAAGATTTACCGTTATGCAGACTATTGCATTATTGTGGAAATGGTATAAATAATATCAGTGCACTTGTGAAAGAATATTAGACTCACCAGTTGATGTGTATTGGACGCTTGGCGTTATTTGTTTACTCTTGAACATTGGCAAAAATCGAACATTTTCCCTACTTTGAGCTCAATTTCAAAGTCGTTTTCATCATGACATTAATCAAAATCATCTCTATTTCTGTAGTATGTTTTCCATTCTATCAAATGAGACCACGAAAAAGAGAATACAACCATAAATACTATACGAAAATACACCTCAAAGTCGGCGTTTTAATCCAAAAACACGGTCAGTTTTTTTTTCTCATTATGCACTGCGTGCTGCAGGATTTTTTTTATACAGCGCACACTGACCACACAGACCCATTCTCTCATATGTGGGCCTACCAGCTTTCTCCCGCTTGATTTGAAACCGCTAGAATTTTTGAGTATACTATATAAGTCCGAAACAGTGGCTTGTAAGACATATATATATACACGACCAAAACAGTCAAAGGGTTAATGAAAATGTCTATATTAACCTAAAATAAGACATTTAATGTGCCCAAGAGTGATTATTATTATACATACTGACTCATGAATTCGACATGCCTGCTACACTCCCTGCTTTCCAGCTACACTCCCTGCATGCCTGCTACACTCCCTGCATGCCTGCTACACCCCCTGCATGCCTGCTTCACCCTCTGCATGCCTGCTACACTCCCTGCATGCCTGCTACACTCCCTGCCTTCCTGTTACACTCCCTGCATGCCTGCTACACTCCTTGCCTCTGTGCCTGTCTGCCTGCCTTCAATTCTATTGTGTTTCTCACTTTCTTTAACAAAGGAACTTTACTAGGAACTTTCTTTGGGGCTATGGTTACTTATTTTGCAGTTGCACTTAACCCTTTCAGGGTCTGTGCCGTAGTTCTACGGCTTTGAGTTCAGGGTCCAAACCGTAGTTCTACGTCATGAGCTCAGCTCACTCAGATAAGCTTTGAGCGGTGAATTTGGGCCTAGATATGAGAGAATACATCTATGTGGTAAGTGTGCACCACATAAAACAAATCCTGCAGCACATAGTGCATATTGAGAGAAAAAAACTGAAACCGTAATTTTCGATTAAAACAGCGATTTTGCAGTGTTTTTTCGTATACTTTTTATAGTTGTATTTGCGATTTCTTGGTCTTATTTGATAGAATGGAAGATATATTACAGATATAGAGATGATTTTGATTGGTTTTAGTACTGGAAATGGCTTGAAACTGAACTCAAAATGGCAGAAATGTTAAATTTTTGCCGATGTTCAAGAGTAAACAAATGACCTCACACATCTAATACGCGCCAGCTGGTGGGTCAAATATACATTCACAAATGTGGTGATATTATTTGTACAATTATTGCATTATTGCATAACAGTAAATCTTCCATTTTTTGGTTTGAATAAAAATTCATTTTGTGAATAAAAAATCAAAATGGAATTCATTTGTAAAGATTGAAAACGTAACTAATGAACAGAGGAAATGTTAGTTTAGTGCCAGGAATGCCTGCATTCTTTATTCTGCACCCTATTTTGAAATTGGAATATTTTGAACTTTGACTTAAATTGGCTAAATTACCAATTTCCAATCACTTTATTTTGTAGTTGAAACAGTTGACTGGGCAATTTCTTGTGCTCAATCGATAGAATAGAAGTAATACTAGTGAAACAGCTAAGAATTTGGTCGACTGGAATAATGTAATTGGCCTAAAATGGGAGTCAAAGTTGGCAAAATCGCCGATGTGTAAATATCGCTGACACATCAAAATTCGCGAGAGCATAATTTCGTCAATTTTCAATCAAATTTTGTACTTTTTGTTTTATTACCTTCAGAAAAAGATTCTCTACCATTTCATAAGAAAAAATAGGAATTTTTTTTTTTTTTTAAATTCTTGGACACTGGTGCACCCCTTCCAAAAATGGCCTTGGACCCTGAAAGGGTTAATCAATAACCACCAAAAAGAATGCATTATAGCAAAATGTTTGGATGAATGAGCAGAAGCTTACTCGCCCAGAGACAGTCAGACTGGAGCGAGTGGCTAGCGGCGGGCGGGTTGATGTGTCCCATATGGCCGATAAGTGAAATAATGGCTGATAACTGGAAGCCGAAAGACTGGCCTATTACTGAGTTGGCTGATAACAGGAACGGCTGATAACCAGGGGTCTACTGTATGAAGAAAATGTCATCTCACTGACTGATTTACTGTTTTACTGACTTACTGACTTGACTTTACTGACTTAAAGTTAGACTTTTTCACTGAAGAGGACCCTGACAAATCTAGAAGCAGTGCTCCGAAACGGTGTGTAGAACAGCTGATACCTTACTGTCAGCTGTATGCTGTACTGCAGGATAAAATAGCCCAGAAATCCATTACAGAATTTATGCACACTAAAATACAACCATTGACTTCAGTACCAGAACCCCTACCATCCACCTCAGCCCAGTAGGGCCACAGCATATCTCTCCACTCTCTTCACAATCATCCACAAACACCAGCACCCACAATTTAAGGTAAGAAATACTATTATAGTGGACCCCCGAGTTACGTTCACCTCGGAAATCGTACAATTATGTAAGTGTAATATTGTAAGTGCGTTTGTAAGTGTATTTTGGGGGGTCTGAAATGGACTAACCTACTTGACATTATTTCTTAAGGGAGAAAATTTGTTCGGTAATGGCACTTGAACAGCCTTCTGGAATGAATTATGATCGTAACTTGGGGGTCCACTGTATTTCTGTTGCAATTGTAGTCTTAAGCAGTAAGAACAACATCACAATAGTGAACAACAATTACATATTCACTTTCATTTTTGTAAGATCTGGAGGTCTAAAAAAAATTGTTTGGCTTTTTTGGAGGCTCCCAGGAATGTAACCCTATTTTTCCCCTAAGTTCTTAATTGTATTTAACTTGGATTTACCTAACACAGCGTTTTCAGGAATGTAACTACGGTGTAATATATTGGTCAACTGTACATATAAATTTCATAATAAGTGGTTCAAAGGGTCATTTGAATTGTGGCATCCACATATTTCTGGAAAAGTAGCTATTGAATGAATGATGGTGAATGTGTTGTCTTCTCTGGATCATCCTACCCTGAGTGGGACAGTGTGGTAAAGAAAAATGGCAAAGCAATAAAAGGTTGACATTTGAAAATCTGTATAAAAAAAATTGCTTTTATTGCAGGTATTGCTGCCAATACTCGTCTGGCAAAGATCTGTAGTGATATGAATAAGCCCAATGGACAGTTTTACTTGGCTTCTGACCGTGAAGAGATTATCAAGTTTGTTTCTACACTACCCATTCGCAAAGTAAGCAGATTTGATCTCATACAATACAGCTTTGAGAATAAGTTTGGTTTAAAATTATGATAATTATGTGTTTCTACACAATATAACAACAATTTTGTTTTTTACATGACTCACGAAATCAAAATAACACGATTGCAAACAAACCACTATACTGGGGGAGTTTGAACCCCTGGTGAGTAAGTTGTAAAACTCCAGGCCAGTGCGTAAGCCACTGTGCCAGCTGGCTACAATAAGATTCATCCAACTTGGTGTATACACCTAGTTGGATGAATCTTATTATAGCAGCTGGCCCAGTAACTTACGCACCGGCCTTGAATTTTACAACTCACGCACCATGGGTTCAAACCCCACCCGTTCCGGGGTCTGTTCTTTTCATTACTGGCCATATTATGTCGGGAGTGGGGGGAGGAACTATACTTTCTCTCATGTTTTTCATAACCCCAGGTATAAACTGTAGGGTATATTTTCAGGCCTCATAGATGTGAGTAAATTGTTTTTTCTACATCAGCAGTCAACATGTGCAGTGTTTTCATATCCTGTGAGATAATATAATAATTAACCCCTTAACTGTCCAAACGTTGATCTACGTTCTTACTGCTAGTGCTCCAAACATAGATCGACATTTTATTTTTTCTGTCTCCAAATTTGGCATGATTGGTCTGAGATGCCTTGTCAGTACGTAATAGAATGGGTCTTAACACTAAGTGTGCATAGTATTAAAAAATCTGGGACCACTTAGTACCTTGTGGAAGCACCAGTTCAACTGAGTGCCAGCTAGAGCAAACAGTGTGGCAAACACCAGGGATTCACTGATGCCATGTTGTATTTAACACTCCCCTTTTAAGAGGAAAGTGATGTTGACCCTGAGTTTAGTGACTTTGAGATGGATGTGGCCACAAGTGGTCGAGGAAATATAAAAAAACGCATCCTTACAATTTTGATACCAGTGATAGCGTCATCCTGCCAAAATGTCCTATAACCTATGCCCTAAGTAAAGAGATATGATTCTGGAACATGTCTAATATGTGTTCGGCAGGTCGGTTGGCTGGCTGGGTGGCTGGCTAACTGACTGACTGGCTGGGTAGCTTGGTGGGTGGGTGGCTGATTGACTTTGGCTGTCTCTATCTCTGTCTCTTATCTCACAGTTACACATAAGTACAGTTATCATACATAGTGTAAATTATCTAGAATAATCCAAAAAAGACAGGCAAAGTGCTATACAGTGGACCCTCGGTTAACGAATACCCCGGAAATCGTGCAATTATGTAAGTATAATTTTGTAAGTTCTTGTGGAAGTGTATTTTTGGGGGTCTGAAATAGACTAACCTACGTGAAATTTTTCCTTAAGGGAGTAAATTCGTTCGGTAATGGCACTTGAGCAGACTTCAGGAGTGAAGTTTTTACGAAACTCGGGGGTCCACTGTACTGTGCTTATAGATATAAGACATAAGCATGACTAGCAAGTAATACGCATTTAAACTTGTTCAGGAATCAGACGTGACAATTTTGCAGCGTTTGTAATACCTGTTGGTTCATGAGCGGCTCTCTGAGACAGGCAGTGATACACACACAGGCAGACAGAGAGAGAGAGAGATACACATTCAGAGAGAGACAGGCAGACAGAAAGACAGACATAACAGAGACAGAGTTAGACAGACAACTAGACAGACAGTTTGACAGATAACAGATATAGACATAGATGTAACAGTGTGAACAAATAAAAAAACATATGCTAAGGTTTGTGAGTAGTGCATGAACAGCAATATTGACTGATGAGTGACTGCACTGTCAGTAGTGTAGAGCAACACTTCTCTGTATTGTCTGCCTATAATGCCATGGCACTTCAATTCATGATTGTAATTACAAAATTTTGATGTAAACTTGCAATGAAATAAAAATATTATTATTATTATTACTGTACTTCAAGGAGTTTCATATACAGTGGACCCCCGGTTTACGTACTGCTCCAAACTCGAACAATTGTGTAAGTGTATTTTTGTAAGTGCTTTTGTAATTGTATTTTTAAGGTCTAAAAGGACTAATCTAATTTACATTATTCCTTATGGGAACAAATTCGTTCGGTAATGGCACTTGAACAGCATTCTGGAACGAATTAATGACGAAATCTGGGGGTCCACTATACGTATTTCTAGATTTCTATTCACTGTGTGAATATAATGCAGAGAATCTGTAGTTTGGAGATTAGGAGGAGGTGTGGGATTACCAAAACTATTATCCAGAGAGCTGAGGAGGGGTTATTGAGATGGTATGGACATATAGAGAGGATGGAACAACATAGGATGACTTCGAATGTATAAATCTGTAGTGGAGGGAAGGCGGGGTAGGGGTCAGCCAAGAAAAGGTTGGAGGGAGGGAGTAAAGGAGGTTTTGTGTGCGAGGGGCTTGGACTTCCAGCAAGTGTGCGTGAGCGTCTTAGATAGGAGCGAATGGAGACAAATGGTTTTTAGGACTTGACATGCTGTTGGAGTGTAGGCAAGGTAACATTTATGAAGGGTTTCAGGGAAACCGGCAGGCCAGACTTGATTCCTGGAGATGGGAAGTACAGTGCTGGCACTCTGAAGGAGGGGTGTTAATGTTGCAGTTTTGTAGCTGTAGTGTAAGCACGCCTCTGGCAAGACAGTGATGGAGTGAATGATGAAAGTTTTTCTTTGTTGGGCCACCCTGCCTTGGTGGGAAACGACCTATGTGTTAATAATAAAAAAAAAGCACGCTGTGTAGATTTATCCTGGGATAACTCAGTAAAGTCAAATAACTTACATCACCTGAATCAACACTCTGCACCTTATAAACATTTTCTTCTCCACGGTCTCTCTGAAAGTGTTATTGACTTATGCTCAAAAATACAAAGAATACCTTTGTATTTATTGTCAAATGGAACTGTAGTAAAGTACAATGGTACCTCGAGTTACGAACTTAATTTGTTTCAGAAGGCTGTTCAAGTGCCGATACCGAACGAATTTGTTCCCATAAGGAATAATGAAAATTAGATTAATCCATTTCAGACCTCCAAAAATACACTTACACAATTGTTTGAGTTGGGAGCTGCTCGTAACTCGAGGTACCACTGTATTTGGAGAAGCGTCCAGAAGGTGGCCATCTTGGAAAGTCTTGAAAAAAAAAAAAAAGAATTTGCCCCATCTAGACTAATTCTTGGAGACTTTTTTCCATTCAGCTCAGTGGACATCCAGGTAACTTCACAAAAAATCAGCTTTCACAAACTTTTTTCCATATTGATCCCTAATGCTCCTGTTTTAACAGTCTCAACAAGATTTGAAAAATTTCTTTCATTTAGGGTCAAACTCAATTGTCTTAGAGTTACCAATCAAGGGCTAGTATCTGGGCCTCTTGAGATTCTATAGTTCCCAAATGCCTAGTAAAAAGGATATTATCTAACCCGTATTCAGAAGACAGCAACATGCATAAAAACATCTTCAAACTATCAACCACTAAACACATTTTACTGACTGTGTATTAAATACAGTGGTACCCCGACTTACGATATTAATCCGTCAGAGAGGGCATATTTTAAGGCGAAACAATCGTTAAACGAATCAATTTTCCCCATAAGAAATAATGGAAATAAATTTAATCCGTCCAAGACTTCCAAAAGTAGTTAAATAAAATATTTTTTAGAACTTTTTGACATTAAATAATACAAAATTTAATAAAGAATACCTAAATACACATGTAAATATTGTACAATAACATGTCACTTACATTTATTGAAGAGTTGTTGATGTGTGGAGGACGGGAGGAGGGGAGAAGGTGGAGTAGTATGCTAGTGTTTGGAAGGGGAATCCCCTTCCATTAACACTGCAGGTACCAAGTTCTTTTCTGGGGTTACTGGCCTTTTTCTTTGAATGCTACACTCCCTGCATGAATGCTACACTCCCTGCATGAATGCTACACTCCCTGCATGAATGCTACACTCCCTGCATGAATGCTACACTCCCTGCATGAATGCTACACTCCCTGCATGAATGCTACACTCCCTGCATACCTACTACACTCCCTGCATCTTTGCTACACTCCCTGCATGAATGCTACACTCCCTGCATGCCTACTACACTCCCTGCATCCTTGCTACACTCCCTGCATCCTTGCTACACTCCCTGCATCCCTGCTACACTCTCTGCATCTTTGCTACACTCCCTGCATCCCTGCTACACTCCCTGCATGCCTGCTACACTCCCTGCATAAATGCTACACTCCCTGCATAAATGCTTCACTCCCTGCACATTCTTTACCACAGGCTTAGCACTAGGATCTTTCCTTGGACCCATGGTAGCTTATTTAGCAGTTGCAAGCACTAAAAACAGTGGAATAATGACAATATACTGGTATGAATGCGTGGGTGTGGGTGGGTGGTCGCTCTCGCTTGTAAACAATAGCACTGACGCTCCCTGGAGTGCGCGCTCAGCTGGGCGCCAAGCGGACACGTCCGGTACGAATGTCGGTAGACGAAGCAAACATCGTAAGTCACAATCAAATTTCTTACGTTATAAATATCGGTTATCGAAAATAACGTAAGATGATAACATCGTAAGTCGGGGTACCACTGTAAGTATTTTTGTGTGTTGGTTTATCTTTCAATACCTGGAGTTTACCTGGAGAGAATTCCAGGGGTCAACGCCCCTGCGGCCCGGTCTGTGACCAGAGCCTGATCAACCAGGCTGTTACTGCTGGCCGCACGCAGTCCAACGTACGAACCACAGCCTGGCTGGTCAGGTACCGACTTTAGGTGCCTGTCCAGTGCCTGCTTGAAGACAGCCAGGGGTTTGTTGGTAATCCCCCTGATGTATGCTGGGAGGCAGTTGAACAATTTTGGGCACAATAACAAAATGACTGGATGTTGAGTAATGTTTTTTCTACTTCTAATATTGAGTGATACATGTAGATTTATTTGTTACAGGTGTGTGGCATTGGCAGTGTGATGGAGCAGCAACTTCAGGCCCTGGACGTAAGTGTCTGCTCACATTTGATAGAGAAGCGTGGCCTGCTTAAGCTTCTCTTCTCTGATAATAGTTACAACACTTTTATAAGCATTGCCTTGGGCTTAGGCCATACCACACTTGAGTCATGGACAGAAAAAGACCGCAAATCAATAAGTACTGAGACTACATTCAGAAACACTGCGGATAAAGCTACACTTTTCAAACTAATTGAAGAGTTATGTAAAGAATTAGCAGATGAAATGGAACAGAAGACCATAGTTGGGAAAGCTTTCACATTAAAGTTAAAAACTTCTGATTTCCTAATAAGAACTCGCACTCAGACTTTACCAGATGCTACCTGTGCACTTGATGTAATGGTTTCTACCGCAAGGCGACTCTTGCAACATGAGATGAACACATCTGTTAAACCTCTTTCATTGCGTTTATTGGGTGTACGCATGTCAGTGATTAGAAATTCATCTGAGATGGGTCCAAGTCGTCAGACGACTCTTACACAAATGTTTTCAAGATCTCTTAAACCTAAAATGAACTCCACCTCAGACTTGATGGGAAGAATGTGTGTTAAAGATAAATTTAATTGTGATGAAGACCAATCACATTTAAAGTATTCACACCAGAATGATGCTGAAACTTTTGCACTTGCTACTACAAGTGAAATACAGTCATCCTGTCAACAAGACACAAATTTGATAACTTGTGATGCAGTACAAGTTAACAATCATTCAACAGTGGATGACAGTATGCCAATGGAGTGCTCTCTTGCTAAACCTGGAGATACTTTATATTCCTTTCAAACTGGAAGCCACGAATGTCCTGTTTGTGGGAAATTTATGAAAGTTACTATCACAGACTTTATCATGCATGTTGATGCTTGCTGTAAAAATAGTCCATTAAGAGCTCTTGATAAAAAAAATAGTATTGGTAATGATAACAAAGACATAATTGTTTCAGAAAATAAAATTCAAATCATATCAGAAAGTGACTCTTCTGATTTAGGACACAGTAGCAAAAGTAATGACTCTAATAAATACTGTCAGAGTGAAAATGGGCATTGTGAAAATCTACAAGATCTTACAAAGAAGGAATATCTTAGAAGCACTAACATAGGTATGCCAAAGGACCCAATTACTGATTTTTTGTGCCCAGTGTGTGAACAGAAGCAATTTAAGACTTTAGAATCCTTAAATATGCATGTGGATGAGTGCCTCAGTTGTAATACAATCAGTGAAATTTTGCAGGAAGGTACAATACAGCCAAAGCAGTCTGGCTGTAACCAAGTTCCTTCCATACCTTCAGTTGCAAGTTGCACTGAGTATGCTTCTCAGTCAGAGGTTGCAGGGAAACGGAAGGGAAACAATTCAAACAAAGGAAAGAAAAAGGTGAAGATGGGAAGTAATACATTAGAGAAATATTTCTCATCATGATTATCTTTAATCTAATTTATATTAGCTTTTAATTTTATCACCTTTGTTAAAATATTTTCAAATTGTTGACTGTGCATAATTTCTAGAAATATATGAAGAATAAATTTATATTATTACACTATTGTATTTCTTATTTAGGCTAAGATGGTTGTAATGAAAGGAATTTTGTAAGCAGCAACTTAACTGCTTGTAGAGTGACGTTTACACGGTCCCATGCACACGATGCTCTCTTACATACGTCAAGCAGACATAAATTAGAAATCAGACTAGCCCAACATCAGTAATTGATTAGGATGGCTGAGGAGTCGAATGCAATCTTTAACCACGTGAGTACTTGCCGTCATCCACGGGTGGGCAGCAGCTCAGGTCAATTCAGTACAATTTTTATTTCTTTATGCGGTACAAATAATGTAGTTTACGTGTAACAAAACATTGGTAGGTACAAAAGAAACCCACTAATATGCATGCATTTTGGACAAATTAATCCTAATGCTTAAATGTTACTTAAGATTAGAATTCTTATGCAGTTAACTATAATCATATATACAATGGGAAATGTACCTAATAACAAACGGTACCGTTTCAAAAGTATGACATATTATTTCAAAGTGATTCATTGATCTTCAGTTTTGTGGAGTGATTGAATAGAGATGGTGAAGATACAGGAAGTTCCTTAGTTACAGTAGAAATACAAAGGGACAAGTTGGGTTACCAGTTATGTATGAGAGTTGAAAGAAGGTCGGAACAAGAATATTAAGGAGATGAGGTGCTTTTTAAAAATAGCTCTGAATTGATTGGCAGATAGGGGGCCTTTTGATTCTTCAAGAAATGAATTTCAGATTTTAGGGCCTTTTATGTGCATTGAGTTTTTGCAAAGGTTGAGTCCAACATGGGGGATGTTAAAGAGGGTTTTGTGTCTTATGTTATGCCTGTGTTTTCTGTTGCAGCAATTATCCCTTTCACTGTTGCTCTCAGTGTTGAAAAATATTTGAAAAAAAAAATTAGTTTTTGTTACCAAAATCTTAAGAATATTTTTCTGAGTGTTTTAAAAGAAAAAAAAAATTGTAATCAGTACTTACCAAGAAATAGAGGCGTGAAATTAACAGAAAATGAACTGCTTATGGCAACATCGGCGACTGCCGCTCACTCGGTAATATTATTTTTAATTTTATTTTATTCTTTTATTATTTAATATTTTATTTTTTTCAAGTAACTTTTGTGGCCTGTGAGACCAATATAATGTGTAATGTATATACAGGAGGCCCTCCACATTTGCAAGGGTTAGGGGATCAAGAAATTCGCGAATCTTGAAAATTCGCAAATGTTTGGTGCGCAAATATGATGTAGGGAAATATAATAATACAGTGAACACCCGGCTAACGAATACCCCGGAAATTGTACAAATATGTAAGTATAATATTGTAAGTGCTTGTGGAAGTGTATTTTAGGGGGTCTGAAATAGACTAACCTACGTGACATTATTTCTTAACCCTTTCAGGGTCCAATGGGGGTCTCCGAAACTCGTTCTCAGGGTCCATGAATTTCAAAAAAAAAAAAAATATATTTCTAATGAAATGATAGAGTTTTTTTTCTAAATCGAATAGGCTAAAAAATACATTTTTGCGATCAATACTTATGGAGATATAGAGGATTGAAGTTGACCAAAATGGAACTGCTTACGGCAACATCACCAACTGCCTGTCACCCGGTGTTACGATTCGAACCTCAGTCTAGGGGCTGGTTACCTTCCTAACAATTTTCACTTTGTGAAAAAACTTAGAATTTCATAAGAGTAGGTACAAGTGAGAATTCAACACGCCTTTACTGGTCTTATTTAAAAGTTTAAATAAATATTAAATATCACTTAGTCAGCATATAGTCTGACCTTGTCCATTACAAACTAAGGTATGTTCCAAAGCGCTTATTTGAACACTTCTCAGTATATAAGAGCGCTTATAATAACACTATAATCAGTGTCCTTTGACACCCACATCAACACCTTAAAGTATATATATATATATATATTCTATAAACACAGTTCTCTTGAGTAGCACTGAGTGATTATCTTAAACCGACACTGAATTCCACAGCGAATTCCTGCCCGGATAATCCAATGGAATCTTAGCCAAAAGTTCTTCAAAAGCGTAAGAGAGCTATATCCAGTGTATTGATGAAGAGCTGAGCCCATCTTCACCGAGTCAGAGGTAAGGAAGACCTGTCCTCTATGAAAGACCGCTAATGACTCCCTCAGGTGAGGCCGGTGGTCACATCATTGGGTACGATGACTGAGGGGGGGAGGCCGGCTGGTACGTAAACAAGTACCCGGCACTCCAACTAGTGGTCTCTCAATCTGCGTAGACCACACATAAAAGCCTAACTAATACAATCCAGAACAATAAAATAAAAGGTAATATCCTAGTACAGTGGTACCTCGAGTTACGATATTTTTTCGTTCGAGAATGCTGTTCAAGTGCCATTACCAAACGAATTTATCCCCATAAGGAATAATGTAAAATAGACTAGTCCTTTTACACCCCCAAAAATATACTTACAAAAGCATTTAAAAAAATAAACTTACATAAAAGGGCGATTTTGGGGACCATCGTAACTCGAGGTACCACTGTATCATGATACACGAGGTCAGATAATAATATAAGGGCAGAAATCTATACTTTAGCTAATAGTGTAGAAATCAATTTATAATATTAAGTGAAACCTTTGAATATTACTCTCATTAATATCGGGCCAGGGCATACCCTTAACAACCGGTAATAGTTTAATAATTTTTTTTATACTTTTTTCTTTTATTTTTTAACATTTTATTTTGTCAAGTAACTTTTATGTCCTGTGAGACCAATATAAACCATATTTTGTATATATACACTCCTTTTATACTACACAATAACTGCTAGCTGACCAGCTGGCTGGCTAGCTGACCAGCTGGCTGGCTAGCTGAACAGCTGGCTGGATGGATGGCCAGTCGACTGGCTGGCTTGCTGGCTGACCAGCTAGCAGGCTAGCTGGCTGGCTTGCTGACCAGTTGGCTGGCTAGCTGACCAACTGGCTGGCTGGCCGTCTGGCTGGCTGAACAGCTGGCTTGATTGATGGCTAGCCGACTGGCTGGCTGACCAGCTAGCAGGCTGGCTGGCTTGCTTACCAGTTGGCTGGCTGGCTGGCTAGCTGACCAGTTGGCTGGCTGGCTGGCTAGCTGACCAGTTGGCTGGCTGGCTGGCAAGCTGACCAGTTGGCTGGCTGACTGGCTAGCTAGCTGACCTGTTGGCTGGCTAGCTGACCAGTTGGCTGGCTGGCTGGCTGGCTAGCTGACCAACTGGCTGGATGGATGGCCAGCCGGCTGGCTGGCTTGCTGGCTGACCAGCTGGCTGGCTGGCTAGCTGACCAGCTGGCTGACTGAACAGCTGTCTGGCTGAACAGCTGGTTGCATGGATGGCCAGCCGGCTGGCTTGCTGCCTGACCAGCTAGCCGGCTGGCTGGCTGACTGATTGACTGACTGACTGGCAGGGAAAATACAATAATAATAATAATAATAAAATAATAATAATTATTATTATTGTTGAAGCATGGTGGTGTGTGTGTCAGTCTTATCAGTAATCTAATTACAAGTGACATTGATGAGGGGTGAGGGTCCTCTCTGTTATGGGGTATTATGGACTTGTTATGGGTGCTATTGGAACCCAGCATGTATTGTTGTAATTAAATAACATGAATGCCTAATTATATTGAATTAATCAGAAGTACTGCTTAGGGGAGTTTAACCCTTTCAGGGTCGAGGCCTCAATTCTTAACTCTCTCTCAGGGTCGAGAAATTAAAAAAAAAAAAATTATTTTTTCTTATGAAATAATAGTGTTTTTTTTTCTAAATCTAATAGGCTAAAAAAAACATTTCTGCGATCAATACTTACCGAGATATAGATGATTGAAGTTGAGAGAAAATGAGGCATGTACGGCAACATCGGTGACTGCCGGTCGGCCGGTAATTTTTTCTTTTATTTTTTTGAGTTGTTTTTTTTCTTTTTTTCTTTTTTCTTTTTCAAATAACTTTTATGGTCTGCGAGACAAATATAAGTGCTGTTTTTCAAATATTCACTCGTTATTTACCTCACAATAACTACACAAACTTTGTTTTCATTACATTGTTTACAAAAAGTAACAATGTCAAAGATTGTTTATTACTATTTTTCTATCATATATATACATATATACAGTCACTGGACATGTTCCTAGAAGTTGTGGAGCTTGTGGAACTCTTTGAAACATGGTGTCATGCACAATGGTACTTTACACTCCTCACACATAAAACGAGTGTCTCTGCGTTGTTGAGGACGTTTTTTTGTATGTGCACAGACATGGCACCTCTTCTGAGCCTTTGTCTTGCAAGCAGTAGCAGGCAGTTTCATTAGGTAGTGATCACCAGGCCTCAGACGAGAGGGTATTTGTTCATAATTTCGTGGGCGGTGTTCTATTGCAGGTGCTATTACAGTGGACCCTCGGTTAACGAATACCCCGGAAATCGTGCAATTATGTAAGTATAATTTTGTAAGTTCTTGTGGAAGTGTATTTTTGGGGGTCTGAAATAGACTAACCTACGTGAAATTTTTCCTTAAGGGAGTAAATTCGTTCGGTAATGGCACTTGAGCAGACTTCAGGAGTGAAGTTTTTACGAAACTCGGGGGTCCACTGTACTTGAATATTATTTGTCTGACCACAGACAAACAAAATTCACCATATGGTGGTTTGTTTCTGGTCTTCAGCTTATACATATTATAAGCATTGAGCATTGAAATGTCCAGAATATGAAAAAAGAGTTTTATGTACCACTTATAACTCTTACGAACGCAATCAGCAAACCCAATCTGCATGTCACATTTGTCCACTGAACGCATATTGAGAGTGTAGTCCATCACAGCTGCAGGTTTTAGAATGGGTTCATCGGTCTCTCTATTCACCCTGCCAGTGTCTGCCATTTCATTAGGGTGAACTGATGACAACAGTGTGACATCTCGTTTGTCTTGCCACCGAAATGCCATGATGTCATTGGCAGAAAATGCCTGCACCTCACCTCTACGAGTGCCTGCATCAAACCTGGGCATATGCTTACGATTTGCACGCACTGTACCACACACATCTGTCATGTTCACTCGCAAAAAATCACTGAGTAAAGGGCTTGTGTACCAGTTATCAGTATATAATATATGCCCCTTACCAAGATATGGTTCCATCATTGTTCTAACCACATCACCAGAGATACCCAATAACTTCCTGGTATCTTGCAATGTATTACCTCCAGTGTACACAATAATATCCAATACAAGACCACTGTAGCAATCACAAAGTACAAACAACTTTATACCAAAGCGTTTCCTCTTGCTTGGTATATACTGCTTGAACGACAGTCTACCTTTGAATAAAATCAAAGACTCATCAATAACAAGCTTCCTGAAGGGATAAAAATACATATTGAATTTCTGTTTCAGGTACACAAACACATTCCTAATCTTATATAACCTGTCGTTTCTGTCAGGCCTGGTTTTGTCTGATAAATGTAACATGCGTAACAGAAGCACAAATCGATTCACTGGTATAATATCACTGAAACCTGGGGTTGAAATCAGGCGGTCTGTCGACCAGTATGATTTGACACTGTGCTTATAAACATGCGGCATAAGCATTATTGTGGCAAAGAAAAGATACATCTCAGCCACAGTTGTTTCTTTCCACTGGTGTAGACGTGATCCTGGTGAAAGTATTGTGTTTGCCATGGTGTAATCGAAGTATCTGTTGCTTTCCCTGACAATAATATCCATCAGGGGTTCATCAAAGAATAATTCAAAGCATTCCAGTTCAGTGGCATTGTTCCCAAGTGGACAAGATGGGCGTATTCCACTTTGGCTTTCATCAAACTGATGGGGATTGGGAATAAAATTCTGAGCTCCCTGCCAATCCCATTGGCGGTCTGCTGGTGGGTACTGGATATTGACAGGTGGTTGTGGAGGTTGTTGAGGTTGTGGAGGTTGTGGTTGTGCAGGTTGGTGTGGTGGGTGGGTGGGTGAGGGTGGCCTTTGTTGTAGCTGAGCTGAGTCAGCGGCGTGGGTGGCAGCATGGTCCACTGCTGGTGCCTCCCGCCTGGCACCACCACTACCACCACCAGATGCATGCACATTTCTCATACCAATTGCAGCACTATCATCTTCGTTTTCACTATCTGTGCCTGTTGTACCCCCATGGGATGTACTCCTAGATGTACTCCTAACCCTTGGAAGAGCATATGGCACACTACCAGAGCGCATATACCGTCGTATATACTGACGCTTCACTGGTGAATATTCCACTTCACTCTCGCTACTGGAACTGTTTTGAAGAGCTTGGAGTTCAAAATCACTATCACTATCATCACCATTGCTCACATCTGAGTCCTGGGTATGAGTAAATAACAATTTCCTCTTTCGTTCTGGTACAACTGAACGTGAACAAGACGGCACAGCACCAGAGGTGGAAGGTTGTGGGTCGTCTGGGTTTTCTTCACTATTACCGGTATTATCGTCATTATTTTCAGGCACAACCGTGTCAAAACCTTGAAAGTCACCATCACTGACACCCCCATCACTGTTAGAACTGTCACTGGGGAATAATAATGTCCCAATTCGCCGAGGAGTAAGGTGTTTCTTGCTGCGATTCATGGTGGACAAGGCGGACTGAAATGGTGTTCCCACAATGCACCACTGGCTCCCCGATTTTTTTCCTACTGCGCACACTGACCACGCAGACCCATTCTCTCACATGTAGGCCTACCAGCGATTTCCCGCTCGATTTGAAGCCGCTAGAATTTATGCGTACTAGTACGTCAAACGCCCTGGAGCGTAAGCCGTACTAGTACGTCAAAAACCCTGAAAGGGTTAAAAGGCTTGGCCAGCCTTAAAAACTAAGAGCTGATTAAACTGATTTTCTCAATATAATAGGTTATATAAATAATGTACACATTTTATTAACTATTAATTATAAGTTGCATGTCTCATTGTAATAACATAAGATATGTTGAGAGGATATGCAAAGTGATGTGTTTATGTTTTGAGGGGGAGGAGCTTAGAGAGATGCTGGCTTCCCACAAGCCTTCCTGAGAACAATGGCTGCTGGAGTGAGCTGGTGTTGTTGGTGCTGATTTTTAACTTGGCTTCAGGGCTGAATGAGTGCCCAAAAGGTAATGGGGAGAGTTGTAAATCGATGTCACCATGACATTCTGTGATCTTCAGTGTATCAAGACACTGGAGGGTTAAGAAATGTTGAGAAAGAGAGAGTTGAAGGTGGCAGCTGAGCCATGTGCTTTGGGAAAGGCTGATTATATGTTTAGGAGTGGAGACCTGTATATTATATGTATATACTTCTTAATATAGCTCTATTTTTATAATGTTGGTTTAAATAACCTTTAAGAGGAATGTGAAAGGACCAATAAGTTTTCAGATGCAGCAGCTAAACCTGAGTAAGTATCTTTAGCCTATAATGTCCTCCTTTTACCCTAAGACCTTTTAAGTAAATACCCTATGCTAGTACATGTAGAACCTTGATGATAAATAGGGGAAAATAACATAACATGGGGGCCTTAACCGGGAGAGTTATTTGACTGTTAAAATAACTCAAAACATTCTTTGAGATGTACTGGTATGAGATAGGGTTATGTTTTGGTAGGATAAAATTTACCTTGTAAAATTTACCTTGTAAAAATTACCTTGGTGGTGTCAGTGGAAGGTTCATATATTAGTTTACAGGTTGTTTTCTCCAGAGTGGGGATTAAAGTTGAGTAACACATTTTGTTTGTGGTTATGGTAGAGTGCCATGTGAAGATTTTTCCATTGAACTTGTGTTATTTTTAAGTACCTGTGTAAAGACCTTGTCCATTGATGCTGTGCAGGAATTTAAGGATAAAAATGTCAGAAGCTGAATCTTTAGAATTTTCTGGCTTCAGTGAGGAGGTAAATAATTCATCAGTAAACATGTCTGTTAACAGTGAACAGGAGGAATCACCTCCTCCAGGTGATAAGGAAGCGATGATGAAACTTGAGATAGCTTTGATAGCAGCTAGGACAAAATTCTTAGAAACTCAGGAGAGAGTACGTAAAGGGTTAGGAGGTTCAGACCAAGAGCCTGAGCAGTACTTTAACCTAACTAAAGCTGCAAATTTTGTCCCTAAGTTTACAGAGAGTGACCCAGACAGATATTTTTCCTTTTTTGAGAAGACTGCAAAGGAGCAAAGATGGCCCAAACAGCAATGGGCTACCCTAGTTCGCACACAGCTTGTAGGCAAAGGTTTTCAGAGAGTAGAGACTCTGGAAGAAGGAGAATTTTCTAATTATGAGAAAGTAAAGGAGGTAGTATTGCTTGCATACCAAATGATACCTGAGAAATATAGGCAAAAGTTCAGAAGTAAAAAATTTCAGGAGGGGCAGACCTTAACTGAGTTAGGGAATGAGAAACTGTTCCTGTTTAAGAAGTGGGCTTGTTCAAAAGGAGTGAACAAGGACTATGAGAAGTTAGTAGACCTAATTGTTGACCTTAGAGAATATTTGGAGGACAGAAACCCAGATAATCTTTCAGCAGCAATGGATCTGGGTGACAGATTCTTAGCTCATAGGGAATTGGTAGGTAAAAACAGTCATGCTCATTCAAAAAATTTCCCTGTCTTTTCTAAACCTTATTCCAAATCCTACGGTCATAAAGGTAGGTGGGACAAGAATTTTCAGGGACAAATGAAGGCTGAGGCACCCTCTCAAACAGAAGGGAAAGGTAAGTCAGCTGGAGCTCAAAGTTTACCTAGACCATCAAATAATGTTTCAGTTCCTCGAGCACACAGTACTAGTCCTACTCCAAACGGTAAACATACCTTTAGGAATTATACCTGTTACTACTGTAACAAGACTGGTCACATACAAAGGTATTGCTTTCATAAACAGCAAGATCAGAGAAAGGAGAACAATCCCAGGAATCTAACTGCAGAGACACATCCGGTGGCTTGCATTAGGTCTTCAAGGCAAGGTGAGGAGGAACCCTCGGAATTGACCCCAGGATGCGGTTTTGCTAGTAAGTCTACAGTTGCCTGCACAAGGATGTGGGCAGGGTTGAGAACATGTTGTCCTTGAGAGATGGATGTAGCACCTACGCCTTCACGTGAGGAGTGCTGCCAGTGTCAAATGATACCTATACTGGGAAGATATATTATTGAAGGGTAAGGTTGACCATAAGAACACCTGTCACAAGTTATGGTAACCCATACCGTTGGCTATCTCCTGTAGGTATTTCGATGAGATTCCTTTGAGGGTGTTGGACCTCTTATTAGGAAATAATGTAATGGGCCTGTTAGACAGTGAGGAACATCTTAGTAAGGGTGGGGGAACCAATTCCCAAAGTTTGGGAGGAGAAGGCTAGAGAGACCCTTCCAGACCTTCTCCCTGCTGGTTCCACCATGAGAAGTATGGCTCATGATCATGCTATCAATAGTCTTTATGATATTTCTCATAGGATGATGAGGGCTTAAGTCTGGAAACACTGTTTTCTGATGTTGAACTGCAGTCAACTGAAGAAAGGGATGTTCCAGCCAGAGCTGAGCATGTTTGGAGCATAGATCAGTTCAGGAGTGTGAGAGAAGCTGCATCTACTAAGGTGCATTTAATTTCTGTACAGGAGAATGATGTCACACTGAGCAGAGCCTCAGCTGTGGCTGAGGAAGCAGTTTCACAATTTAATAAGTGCTTTCATTTCAGAGAGGAAACTTTTACAGAGAAGTTGCCTCTGTTTGTAGTACCAAGGGAAGGAGAACAAGTGTTTTGTCACCAAATGATGATGTCCAAGGTTTCCAGGCATTTCTTCAAGACTCAGCTGTGGGAGACTGTGGAAGAAAATAGTAAGACCTATCATGTCTGTCAATTTATAGGGAAACCTTGTCCATGTATTAAACCTGTTCCCTTTCAGCTTATTTCAGCACCAGGTGGACCCTTCAGCAAGCTGATAGTAGATGTAGTTGGTCCAGTCCCAAGGACCAGAATGGGAAATGATTATTTACTCACAACAAATTGCTCTACTACCAGGTACAGTGGTACCCCGACTTACGATGCTATCATCTTACGTTATTTTCGATAACCGATATTTATAACGTAAGAAATTTGACTGTGACTTACGATGTTTGCTTCGTCTAACGACATTCGTACCGGACGTGTTCGCTTGGCGCCCAGCTGAGCGCACACTCCAGGGAGCGTCAGTGCTATTGTTTACAAGCGAGAGCGACCACCCACCCACACCCACGCATTCATACCAGTATACAGTGGACCCCCGAGTTTCATAAAAACTTCACTCCTGAAGTCTGCTCAAGTGCCATTACCGAACGAATTTACTCCCTTAAGGAAAAATTTCACGTAGGTTAGTCTATTTCAGACCCCCAAAAATACACTTCCACAAGAACTTACAAAATTATACTTACATAATTGCACGATTTCCGGGGTATTCGTTAACCGAGGGTCCACTGTATTGTCATTATTCCACTGTTTTTAGTGCTTGCAACTGCTAAATAAGCTACCATGGGTCCAAGGAAAGCTCCTAGTGGTAAGCCTGTGGCAAAGAGGAACAGAAATATATGTACGATAGAACTGAAGAAGGAGATAATAGAAAAATATGAAAGTGGAGTGCGTATCAGTGAGCTGGCCAGGCTGTATGGTAAACCCTTTTCTACCATCGCTACCATTGTGGCCAAGAAAAATTCAAGTAAAATCAAGGAAGCTGTTGTTGCAAAAGGTTCATGTGTGATCACAAAACACAGACCACAAGTGCTGGAAAATGTGGAAAGGTTGTTGTTGGTGTGGGTCAACGAGAAACAGTTAGCAGGAGATACTGTTTCGGAGGCAATAATATGTGAAAAAGCAAGGCAGTTGCATGATGATCTCCTTAAGAAAATGCCTGCAACGAGTGATGAAGTGAGCGAATTTAAAGCCAGCAGAGGCTGGTTTTACAAATTTAAGAATCGAAGTGGCATACATAGTGTTGTGAGGCAGCCAGTTGTGACAAAAGTGCGGCTGAAAAATATGTGCCTGAATTCCAGGAGTACCTAGAGGCTGAACAATTCCTCCCCCAACAAGTGTTTAATTGTGATGAAACAGGCCTGTTTTGGAAGAAAATGCCCAACAGGACCTACATTACTCAGGAGGAAAAGGCACAGCCAGGACATAAGCCTATGAAAGACAGGCTAACTTTGATGCTTTGTGCCAATGCCAGTGGTCATTGCAAAGTGAAGCCTTTACTAGTGTATCTTTTTGAAAATCCCCGAGTGTTTGGCAGATGCGGTGTCAGCAAGTCTAACTTATGTGTGATGTGGAGGTCTAACAAAAAGGCATGGGTCACAAAGGACATTTTCTTAGATTGGTTCAATGGCGTGTTTGGCCCCAGTGTGAAGAAATATCTATTGGACAATAATTTGCCACTTAAGTGCCTCCTGATAATGGACAATGCTCCTTGTCATCCTCCAAACTTGGTAGAGAAAATTGTGGAGGAGTTTAAATTCATCAAAGTGAAGTTCTTGCCCCCTAATACCACTCCTCTCCTACAGCCCATGGACCAGCAGGTCATTTCCAACTTTAAAAAACTCTACACCAAAGCAATGTTTCAAAAGTGCTTTGATGTGACCACAGACATGAATATAACCCTAAGAGAATTTTGGAAAAACATTTCCATATGCTGCATTGTGTACACCTTATAGGTAAGGCTTGGGAGGGAGTGACTACCAGGACTTTGAACTCTGCCTGGAGAAAATTGTGGCCAGACTGTGTCCTAGAGAGGGATTTTGAAGGTTTTGGGGCTGAGCCTCAGAACCCTGAGCATGAGCCTGAGCCTGAGCCTGTTGTGGAAGAAATTGTGGAATTGGGCAAGTCTATGGGGTTAGAGGTGAGTGGTGAGGATGTGGAACAGTTGGTGGAGGAGCACAAGGAAGAGCTAACCACTGAAGATCTGCAAGAGCTTCAACAGCAACTGGAACAAGAGACCAGTGGTTAGGACAATGGTTCAGAGGAGGAGGAGGAGGTGGAACAAAAATGGAAGAATGTGCCTTCTTCAAGGATTAGGGAGATCTGTGCCAAATGGAGTGATGTGCAAGCATTTATGGATGAATATCACCCTAACCATGCTGTTGCAGGCCGTGCTGGCAACCTGTACAATGACACAGTGGTGTGTCATTTCAGGGATGTGTTAAAGAATCGCCAGACACAGAGCTCCCTGGACAAATTTGTTGTTAGAAAGAGGTCCAGTGACTCTCAAGCTGGTCCTAGTGGCATTCAAAGAAAAAGGGAAGTAACCCCAGAAAAGGACTTGGTACCTGCAGTGTTAATGGAAGGGGATTCCCCTTCCAAACACTAGCATATTACTCCACCTTCTCCCCTCCTCCACACATCAACAACTCTTCAATAAATGTAAGTGACATGTTATTGTTCAATATTTACATGTGTATTTAGGTATTCTTTATTAAATTCTTTATTATTTAATGTCAAAAAGTTCTAAAAAATATTTTATTTAACTACTTTTGGAAGTCTTGGACGGATTAAATTTATTTCCATTATTTCTTATGGGGAAAATTGATTCGTCTAACGATTGTTTCGCCTTAAAATATGCCCTCTCTGACGGATTAATATCGTAAGTTGGGGTACCACTGTACCTGGAAGCCGTCCCTCTATATAAGATGACAGCTCATGTAGTCTTAAGGGCTTTGATGAAGTTCTTTTTTCATGTAAAGCCTAACTTTTCAGCTATCTATTACCCTCCATCTCAAGGGAAACCAGAGAACTTCTATCAGACCCTAAAGACAATGATGCAAGCCTGTAGTATAGACAATACTAACATCTGGGATGAGAGGACCCCTCTCTTTGTAACTGCTGAGTGGGGAAGCACTCTGGAATCTCTGAGCTATTGGCTTGGGGAGAATGGTGATGCTTTCCCCTCGGAGCTTTTTCTCAGTTTCAGATACTGTTTGGCTTGTATGAAATGGATGGTACCAGTGAAAGTACCCATCAACCAGATCCAAATGATGAAGTGGGACCATAACGTGGACCATAATGCTCTGGAGGCTGGAGATGAGGGGCTGGCATTGGAGCCAGTTCATGTGAGAAAATGTATGGAAAGTTGCTGTGAGCTGACCATGGTGTGGGGAAAGTTCTCAAGAGTAAGATATATAATCCACACACCCGAGCAGAAAAGGTGTAAGAATAATGTATACAGTAACTGGTTAGAGGATTTAGCATTATATCAGAAACCTAAAGTGACCAATGTTTCAGTGGATCCACTAAGTAAAGAGGTGCAAAATAATAATCTGTATGTAATGACCAAAAAGTATGTAAGAAATTCCATGTTTTTGAGAGAGATTGGAGAAAACATGTTTGGTCTTTCTAAGGAAAGTGGTGGAGAGTTGGCTCAGCCTCCATGTAACCTTGTAAAAGTTTGGGATGTCACTAAAGGGGTAAAGTCAAGACTTCATGAAGAAATTGATAAGGAAGCTGAGCCAATTCGACAATTATTGTGTGTGAAAAATCTGTATGAAAACTGGGATATGGAGGAAGAAGTGAAATTCTTTCAATACCAGTTTGTAGTGCTTAGTGAGAGTCAGTGGGCATTCCCATGCTTCATGGTTCCCAAATTCAATGGCACCTTGAGCAAATGCACTGACTGCCACAAAGTACATGTAACAACTAAAGTTTACTGGCTTAGAAAGTTTGATGCTGATGTCTTAAAAGATGCAAAAGTATTAGATAAAGTAAAGCATGAGGCAGGAAGATGTGATATTCCTGGCCTGGGTGCCAATACAATTTCCATGTGTGTAAAATCAATTGAGTTTATTGAGTATTCAAAATTATTGTGGGAGATGGAACGTGAAAGTATTTTTGTAAACTTGATGTACGCATCCAGGGTACGGGAAGATGTCTTGGGGTTTGTGTTTGTATTGCAAGAGGTTGCAGAATTAGTATTGGTTGTCTATTCTGCATCTGTATATGTCCCAGGATCGTTTCACCCTGTTCCTATGTATGGTGACCCGAATCAGTCTCTTAAGATGGGTTTTGTCTGTGATTGCTGAGGTTCTTCTAGATGTTTATGTAGATAAATGGTGCATGCTTAGTACATAGTGTTTGTCTTGTGCTGACCTTGTTGTTTTTGCAGTGGTGAACTCTTGGCGGGCCTGAGTGCTCCCTACCAGCCATTCAACTGTGAAGGAGATGGTTGGAGCCAGACAAGAAAGGGAGTCAGGGTATCAAATATTGTGAGTTGAGGCGGAGTTGACAACCTTCGGTGACATGAGAAGTCCAGGGAGGTATGTTGTTTGTGTCTTGGTGTGCTCTAAGTACGAAACGGTCCAACGGTTGCCTGAGTGGTCCCGTGTATCTCCTCCATGTACTATAGCAGTTCCTCCTTAATAGGTTGGAGGATCTGTATGGAGTGAGGTCCTCGGAAGATGGGGGTATGTGCCTGACCATTTTAAGGATTTTGGGTGTTGACTGGAAAGTCTCACTTTTTGGTTCGGCCACCACGTAAGAGACACCTTGACATGTTTTTTGTGAAGTTTCTGCCTGGGGTATACCTGACTGCTCTGGGTTTGGCTCTACTCTCATCTCCTGATCAGGAAGATGCCATCCTGGAGTACCAGTTGCCTGCTGGATTTACCGCAGCGGAGGCACAGGCCTGTCGGTGCTGGCTTTCACAGTGGGCTTTGTGTGTAGTCCTTGCATTGTAAAAAGGTATTATGTTAGTAACCACTAAAGTAGTTAATGGTTACACCTTCAGTATGTGGATATGGTTGAACTGTTTTCTAATAACCTCTGCACTCTGTTCTAGTATTGTTCCATTCACGGGTTTTGTATGGTGTATGGTAAGGGCGAAATTGCATGTTTATTCTGGGAAGGTCCAGTGGAGCCATGAGATTTGTAGATTGCCATGTTGTATGTCACCTTGTTGTATAACTGTACAGTGAAGAGTAATTATGGTGCTGTGGTATATGTAAAACCTCTAGTAGTGTTACTACCACCTTTAGGCTAAGACCTTATTTTTCCCTAGCCGTATCCTGCGGGACACTGCTAGCTTTTGTGAGACTCCGTCTTTATAAGACTCCGTCTGGAGGTGGGGGTGTTATGGGGTATTATGGACTTGTTATGGGGGCTATTGGAACCCAGCATGTATTGTTGTAATTAAATAACATGAATGCCTAATTATATTGAATTAATCAGAAGTACTGCTTAGGGGAGTTTAAAAGGCTTGGCCAGCCTTAAAAACTTAAGAGCTGATTAAACTGATTTTCTCAATATAATAGGTTATATAAATAATGCACACATTTTATTAACTATTAATTATAAGTTGCATGTCTCATTGTAATAACATAAGATATGTTGAGAGGATGTGCAAAGTGATGTGTTTATGTTTTGAGGGGGAGGAGCTTAGAGAGATGCTGGCTTCCCACAAGCTTCCTGAGAACAATGGCTGCTGGAGTGAGCTGGTGTTGTTGGTGCTGATTTTTAACTTGGTTTCAGGGCTGAATGAGTGCCCAAAAGGTAATGGGGAGAGTTGTAAATCGATGTCACCATGACATTCTGTGATCTTCAGTGTATCAAGACACTGGAGGGTTAAGAAATGTTGAGAAAAAGAGAGTTGAAGGTGGCAGCTGAGCCATGTGCTTTGGGAAAGGCTGATTATATGTTTAGGAGTGGAGACCTGTACATTATATGTATATACTTCTTAATATAGCTCTATTTTTATAATGCTGGTTTAAATAACCTTTAAGAGGAATGTGAAAGGACCAATAAGTTTTCAGATGCAGCAGCTAAACCTGAGAAAGTATCTTTTACCCCAATAATGTCCTCCTTTTACCCTAAGACCTTTTAAGTAAATACCCTATGCTAGTACATGTAGAACCTTGATGATAAATAGGAAAAAATAACATAACATATACAGCCCTCGATAAAATGAATATCCTCTGGGCTCTTCATTGACCTAAAACTAAATCATTACTTCATCAGAGGACATTCCCTTGATTACCTAAAATCTTATCTTAACGACAGACACCAGTAAATGGAGTCAACTCCATTATCCAGCCGTAGCTGTCGGAGTGTCCCAGGGTAGTGTCCTAGACCCACTCCTTTTTCTCATTTACATCAATGATCTCCTCAATGCATCCCACTCCTTAAACCAATTCTCTTCCCAGATGACACTACTTATGTCTACCCCCCTCAAACCTACCTATACAGTGGAACCCCGAGTTTCGAATGCATCGACTACCCAACACTTCGAGTTTGAACGCTTTTTCGAACCAATTTTGTCCCAGTATCGAATGTGCCCGTGTTTTGAACCACATGCGTACTAGACCTGTCTGCCCCGCGCCTGCCCGCCGCCGTCGTGAGTCTGTCTTAGTTTCTCCTCAAGTGAACATTACATTATATACTAGGGATTTAAAGTGCCCTAGAGCGATAAAATACATATACAGTACACCATTACTTACGTTAAAATATCTGTATTAATGTAGAAGAGAGGTGAGTAAACAAGATGAGTACATACATGAGAGTGTAGAAGGTTGGAGTTTTGTAAACAAACCAGTTGTTGTTGTACCAGCCTGGACACGAATGGTTTTCGTTCACTCATAAAAACCGACTAGAAAAACATCTCATATTTATGTTAATTTATATGTTTATATGTTATGTAGCTTTGTTTATTATATAATTTTGAAAAAAATATCATTAATGGATTAAGCAAAATGTCTATATTAACATTTTTTATATCCTCAGAGTGATTATTATTGTGTTATTATTATCAATTAATATGGCATCTTCAAGACTAATAATACACTCTTAGTGATTTTAATGTTTCCTGCATGCCAACACAGGCCAGTTGTGGAGCTTACTAAAGCAGTTAAGTTCAGTGACAAAGGTATGTAGCATTAAGAGTACAGTGGTACCCCGACTTACGATATTAATCCGTCAGAGAGGGCATATTTTAAGGCGAAACAATCATTACACGAATCAATTTTCCCCATAAGAAATAATGGAAATAAATTTAATCCGTCCAAGACTTCCAAAAGTAGTTAAATAAAATATATTTTAGAACTTTTTGACATTAAATAATACACAATTTAATGAATAATACCTAAATACACATGTAAATATTGTACAATAACATGTCACTTACATTTATTGAAGAGTTGTTGATGTGTGGAGGACGGGAGGAGGGCAGAAGGTGGAGTAGTATGCTAGTGTTTGGAAGGGGAATCCCCTTCCATTAACACTGCAGGTACCAAGTTCTTTTCTGGTGTTACTGGCCTTTTTCTTTGAATGCTACACTCCCTGCATAAAATGCTACACTCCCTGCATGAATGCTACACTCCTCATGCCTACTACACTTCCTGCATGCCTACTACACTTCCTGCATCCTTGCTACACTCCCTGCATCCTTGCTACACTCCCTGCATCCTTGCTACACCCCCTGCATCCTGCTACACTCCCTGCATCCTGCTACACTCCCTGCATCCCTGCTACACCCTGCACCCCTGCTCACCCCACCCCTGCTACACTCCCTGCATCTTTGCTACACTCCCTGCATCCACATGCTACACTCCCTGCATGAATGCTACACTCCCTGCATGCCTACTACACTCCCTGCATGCCTACTACACTCCCTGCATGCCTACTACACTCCCTGCATCCTTGCTACACTCCCTGCATCCTTGCTACACTCCCTGCATCCCTGCTACACTCCCTGCATCCCTGCTACACTCCTGCATCCCTGCTACACTCCCTGCATCCCTGCTACACTCCCTGCATCCCTGCACACTCCCTGCATCCTTGCTACACTCCCTGCATCTTTGCTACACTCCCTGCATGCCTGCTACATCCCTGCATGCCTGCTACACTCCCTGCTACACTCTCTGCATCTTTGCTACACTCCCTGCATGCCTGCTACCCTCCCTGCATAAATGGTACACCCCCTGCATGAATGCTTCACCCCCTGCACATTCTTTACCACAGGCTTGGCACTAGGAGTTTTTGGGGCCCATGGTTTATTTAGCAGTTCAAGCACAAAAAACAGTGGAATAATGACAATATACTGGTAGAATGCGTGGGTGTGGGTGGGTGGTCGCTCTCACTTGTAAACAAAGCCCCTGACGCCCCCTGGGTGCGGCTCAGTGGGCGCGCGGCACGTCTGGTACGAATGTCGTTACCCAAACTGTTTCGCAATTTTTTTTTACGTTATAAAATCGGACTCAAAAAAAAGTAAGATGATAGCATCGTAACAGGGGGTATGACTGTATAGAATTAAGGTGAAAAGGACAAAACGAAATAAACTCCTGACAGCATAAGGTATGTGAATGGGATACCCTGTTCATTTGTACTTGTGGTTTTCTTATGAAAAAAGTGATCTAATGCATTTAGCATTACAAACTCCATTTTCTCTTATCAACCCGTCTGAAGGAGGAAAGAAGGGGAAATGTTTTTTTAAAGCTGGCAAAATGCCCGCCACCCCCGTTCCCGCCACCCATTCGAAATACATACTACATATTTTATTCTTCTAGAGTGTATATCGGGTTTTTATGTCACGTGGTCCTGGGTTTTTCGGTCATCCCCAAACTCGAACATTAAGTAATTATTTTGTAAGTGTTTTTGAAAGGTATTTTTGGGGGTCTGAAATAGACAACCTACTGAATTATTTTTTAAAGGGAAAGAAATTCATTCTAAGGGCACTTGACCCATTCTGGAAAGAATTTTGGGAAAACGAGGGTCCACTGTATTTATTTTTTTATTATATCATATTAGTTGTTGTGATAGATAAATAATTTGTTGATAATGCCTATAGAATTTTTTTACCTCCTGATAGCAGGAACAGATTAATTGGTTTTACATTATTTCTTAGGAAATATTGCTTCAAGTTTGAACGTTTGATTTTGAACTAGCTCCGGAATCGTTTAAAGTTTGAAACTGGGGGTTCCACTGCCCCGCCTGAAACAACAGCTGCTAAAAATACAGTGAACCCCGGGTGCGGGGCGTCGGAGCTCGCCAAATCGGTGTTTGGGGTTTTTTTTTACAATATTTTTGACTCGGTATTAGGCGGTCACTCGGGTTCGACAGTCGGCTATCCGCCTGGACCCTGGTGGGGCGGGGCCCCAAATGGGCGGGCCCGGCACTCAGTGTGTTATTGTTTGGAGCTACCATACCCACGCCCCCCCATGCATTCAAACCCTATATATATTGTCAAATTCCCGTGTTTTTTGTGCTTGCAACTGCTAAATAAGCCACCATGGGCCCCAAGAAATCTCCTATTTCCAAGCCTGTGGTAAAAAATTCAGAAATAGGGAAATTGAAGGAGCTGGGTGGCTGGTGGTTCTGCTGGCTGGCTGGTTGGGGGGTTTTGACTGGCTGGCCGGGTGGCTGGTTGGTTGGCTGGCTGGCTGCCTGCCTGCCTGCCTGCCCGGGTGGCTGGCTGGTTGGCTGGCTGGCTGGCTGCCCGGGTGGTTGGTTGGCTGCCTGCCTGGCTTTTGGGTTGGGTTTGGGTGCCTGCCTGGCTGGCTGGCTGGTTGGTTGGTTGGTTGGTTGGTGGCTTGGCTGGTTTTGGGTGGCTTTGGCTGGCTGGTTGGTTGGGTTTTCTGGTTGGTTGTTTGGCTGGCTGGCTGGCTGGCTGGTTGGTTGGTTGGTGCCTGGCTGGTTTGGGTGGTTGGTTGGTTGGTTGGTTGGTTGGTTGGCTGCCTGCCTGCCCGGTGGTTGGTTTTGGGGGTTTGGGTTTGGGTTTGGGTTTTGGTGGCTGGGTGCCTGCCCGCCTGCCGCCTGCCTGCCGGCCTGGCTGGCTGGGTGGCTGGCTGGTTGGTGGTTGGCTGGCTGGTTGGTTTGGGTGGCTGGTTGGCTGGCTGGCTGGCTGGCGGGTGGCTGGCTGGTTGGTTGGTTGGTTTGGGTTGGGTTTGGGTTTTGGTTGGTTGGCTGGCTGGCCTGTCTGTCTGTCACACACTAAAAAAATACAATTATACATGTGTAAAATTTCCTAGGTATCCCCTACAATCGAGACTGGCAAATAATTTTGTCAGGACTCAGATTTAAGCAGTGACACGGTCTTTTAATATGTGTTGAATTTTCTGAGACAGATAGACAGACAGACAGACAGACAAGAGACAAACAGATACAGACAGAGATATAAAACAGTGAAAAAAAATAAAGCCTAGGCTAACCTCACCCCTGGCTGGCTTGGCTAGGGGGGAGACAGGCAAGGCATTGTTCCCCATCAATGTCAACACTAAAGTTTAGGATAATAAGAAGATAAGAGGGCGCTTACCCCCCATCAAGTCACCTCTTGTAATTTGATTAGTGATAAGACTGGGGCCCCTTGTCCCCGCTGGGCACCATGCTTCAAAAATTATCATTATTATTATTATTATTATTATTATTATTATTATTATTATTATTATTATATTCTCCTTGTACCCTAGGTAATTTCATAATAATTGTATTTATGTGTTCCTGTGAGATAGACCAGCGTCAGTCAGTCACTCAGCCAGCCACCCGTCCAGTCAGTCAGTTAGCCAGCCGGGAGCTGTCAGCCAGCCGCCCAGTCAGTCAGTTAGCCAGTCTGGTAGCTAGTCAGCCAGCAAGCCAGCCGTCCAGTCAGTCAGTCAGTTCCCAGCCGGGTATCTGGTCAGCCGGCTGGCCGGCCATCCACCCGGGCTGTTCAGCCGTCAGCCAGCTGTCCACCCAACCAGCCAGCTGTCCATCCCCCAGCCGGCTGACCATCCATCCAGCTGTTGCCAGCCAGCCAGATGGTCAGAAACCAGCCGGGGCCGGCCATCCATCCAGCCGGCTGTTCAGCCGGCTATCCATCCATCCAGCCAGCCGTCTGTCCATCAACCAGCCAGCTGGTTTCCATCCATCCAGCCAGCCGGCCCCATCCATTCAGCCAGCCAGATGGTCAGCAAGCCAGCCAGCCAGCCCCAGTCGCCGGCACTTAAACATTCGCCAGAAACAGAACTCTCTGGAACATTTTTTTGAGCAACGGGGGGTCCAGTGACTCTCAACGGCCCGTGGCTTTAAAAAAAACAAAGAAGGAAGTGGGAAAGGATTTGGGTCCCTGAAGTCTTTAGGGAAAGGGGGATTTCCTTCCCAAACAAAAGCAACTCTTCCATCCTCTCCCCTCCTCACGTCTTCCAAAATCAACAACTCTTCAATAAAGGAAATGACATGTTATTACTGTTTTATTCTTCTTTCTCATTTTTTTCTTGTAATTTAATGTATATTTAATGTCAAAAATTTTTATTTTAATACTTTTGGGTGTCTGAAACGGATTAATTTTTTTTCCATTTTTCTTAGGGGGAAAAATAGAATGAGTTCGACCAAACCGGTGGTCGACGGGCCCTCTGTGAGGTTACTTTTTAAATATTGAATTCGATTCATAAAACTCCTACGATAATATGTACCCTCAAATCTTCGCCTCCTTGGGATGATGACCAAAAAACCTCAACACAGACAAAACATACTTCATGCTGTTTGGAAACACAGCCTTAAATATTTAACTAAATATCGATAAAGGGTTTCCCCCTATTTCAAGACACACTGGGGGAAAATTTTAAGGTCTTCTCCTTGACTGTAATCTTAAATTTCTTTCCCCAAACCCCAACATATTCCAAGAAAATTTCCAAATCAGTAGGCACCCTTTTCCCAAGATGATACTATGGACAACAAATGACACTTCTTACCCTATACCACTCTTTAATATCCCTACCTCACCTATGGTATTTGTCCCTGGGGATCAACCACAGCCAACCACCTTAAACTTAAATAACCCAACAAAGAGCTGCTGTGCGGATGAACCCGTTCCGTGCTAGACAGCACACCCCCCACTTTAAAAACATGCCTAAAATAAAACATACCTCTATTATTGTGTCTACTACATATACAGAACATTAAACGGCACCCTTAAAACCCCCCACTTAAACTTCTCCTTGATGTTACAACAGAACGACAGTCACAATACAAGGCATAATGCACTCCACATCCCTCGTGTCATTCTCACACTATGCAAAAAACCAATGCACACAAAGGGTCTGAAGATCTGGAACCCTACCTGAACTGGTAAAAGGGTCCCTGACTACTTATAAATTTAGGACTTTTCTAAAAAATAATTTTTTCTCTCAATGCTAACCAAATCAACCAAAAAACTTCTAATCATTATTATGTGACCTCTAGTCTTTTAAACATCTGCCAATCCTGAAATATTACTGCCTGAACCATTAATTGTAATAGTATTGTTTTTTTTATGTGCAAAATTTAAGATTATTATTCTTTAAACCTCCACCTTGACTACCTTGCATTAGTACAGTGGTACCAGGATACGAACAGCTCAAAAAATCGAACAGTTATGTAAGTGTATTTTTGGGGGGCTGAAACGGATTAGTCTAATTTACATTATTCCCAGGGGAAAAAATTGTTCGACAGCACTTAACAGCCTTCTGGGAAAGAATTAAGTTCGTATCCTGGGTACCACTTTAAAAGATTAAATAAGTTTTTTTAAAAGAGTTAACCTATTATCTTTTCTTTTTAATATTACTATTATACTAGGATTAGTCTGCTAAATCCCCACATGATAGTGGCTTTTTTTACTTAGAAAACCCAAAAATTTTAAATTTAAATTTGTAACCTTTACAACAAAAAAAAATCTTTATCTTTATCTATTAAATTTTTACTTTCCCCCTTGGGGGCCCTGCCGTAGTTCCCGGCTTTGAGTTAGGGTCCAAACCTAGTTCTACGTCATGCTATCCTTAAAAAGGGGCGGAAATTTGGGACTGGATAAAAGAGAATACATCTATTGTGGGAAGTTGCACCAAAAAACAAATCCTCAGCCCAGTGCTAAGAGAAATCCATGCCGTATTGTTTATTCTGCACCCTATTTTAAATTGGGAAAATTTTGAACTTTGAGTTAAATTTTAAATTACCAATTTCCAACCTTTTTTTTGGTTTTTTATTATAATCAAAAGGCCAAAAACCCCGGGGGTTTACACCTGAGGTTTTGAGGTCAGGGAGGGGGGTTTAAGAGGGAGATGGACGATTAGTAGGGATGGAGTGGGCGGGGATGGGGGGAGGAGGGTAGCAAAAGATCGAGGTAGAAGGGGGTGAGGGGGTGCTAAGGAAATTTTTCAGAGTTTGTGTAGTAAGTCAGTTTCTGTCAAAAAGTCAATGAGAGAGCGGATTAAAGGAGGGGGCCCTCTGCAAAAGGGAAAAGGAAAGAAAGGGGAAGGGGCGCGTTGGGGGTAAATTCTGCGTGCTCGTTGATAATGGGAGTCCCAAAAGGATATGTCGAACAGCATGGAACCCAAATGTCCAGAGAGGGGAGGGGGGCCCCTCCATGAATACCCTGAAAGGAGTGTGGCTGATGGGGGGGAGTGTGGGGTCCCCCTGCATTGTGACAAGAAAAGGCCGAAACCATCCGGGTTTTAAAAGAATGAAGTTTGTTATTCAGCAGGTCAGACCACGTTTTTTGCCCAAAGGGGGCGAAGGTGGGT